>CM021108.1:307486396-307555357 GCA_007115665.2 Sequoiadendron giganteum | reverse complement strand
CATACTTGAAAAAATTGGTTATGAAGGTGGTCCTTTGGGGTCCAAAGGACAAGGCGGAGGCCCTTGGACAATACAAAGTGTTGAGCATAGAAAAATAGTTGATAAATCTGGCCTTGGGATTGGAGGTGAAAAAGTAGACCTAGGGGATACAAGACAAAATCAATTTGTTAGAGCTTCTAGTCCTCATCCTCATGGTCAGATACAATCACAACTAGGGCATGCCCTTGGTGGTGATGGTATGGGTAGTAGTACTAGTAGTGGTCAACATGTGCAACAATGAAAAATTACACACAATACTAAGAGGAAAACAAAAAAAGATACCATAGAAACACCAGGTGATCAAGGCAATCAAAAGAGGCAAAGGATTTTGACAGGTCAAAGTCACACTATCGGTGGATCCACCAGTACCACAAAGGAGTTATTTCCAGAAACTCCCACAAATCAAGTTAGTGTGGGTGCGACATCATTAGCAACTGCAAGTACTCCTATTCCTTCGCCATTCAAGCATTCCATTGTTCCTGCCTCCCCAAGTTATGATTTCATTGAAGAGTTTAAAAAGAAATCAGACTTGAATAAAAAAGAAAAGAAGCAATTGATGGAGAGTGCATCTATTGTAACTTCAGAGACTGCAACAACCATGGTATTGCCCACATTTGACACAAATAAAGAAATCATGGAGTACACAATTGTTGTTCCCACAATTCAAAGCAAACCAACAAATTAGATGGATCGATTTGAATACCAGGTAACCAATTTTCAATTGGATTTTTTTGGCCTGAAAAATACTGACAAAATTAATGTATCAAAGAAGAATAATGAATTGGTGTACACATCATTGCTAAAGCAAGATAGAGAGAAGAAAAGGTTGCAGACCCAAATAGAAAAGTTACGGGTAGACCTAGCAAGTGAGAAAGCAACGAGGAAAGCAACAGATAACCAGAGCAATGAATTAGAAAAAAGAATAATAAAATTTGCCTCTACATCAACAAGCAATGAGGATAAATCAAATGAGAGAGAAGTGAATGACCTGAAGTGAAGGCTAGATGAGAGCAACAAGAAATATGATGAGGAAAAATCCACTTCAAAAAAATTAAGACTAAACATTGCGAATGGAAATGCAGAGTGGGAACAAAAATTGGAGAAACAGAGAAAAACAAATAAAAGATTGGAGACAGAGCTGACGGAAGCAAAAGAAGAAATTAAGTCTTCTCAAAATAAGTTATCTGCATTTTGTAGAGATACAGTGAGGCATATGAAACAAAAGATCTGGGATGAAATAATGCAGAGGTTTGATCATTTGTGTGACATGTTTCAATTGATTGATGCTATCAGACAACATTATAAGAAGCTCATCAAATATTTAGTGGACAACAAAAAGGTGTTGGAATTAGAGAAATCTGCAAATGAAGTTCTACAAATAGTCTACAAAGCCAGTGACAATGATCTAAAATCAAAAGGGATTACTAATCGGATTGAAACCTCAATGAAGTTGTCATCTATCATTGAAAAATGTTCGAGAATGTCTGGAACAAAGGAATATTTGCATTTGGTTGTAGACAAGATGAAGGTGGTGGATGAAAAGGTAAGGAACTTCACAGAGCTTGGTTTTCCAAAGGCTTTTGACACAAATGAGTGATTCATTGGAAAGGATGGTTTCAGAAAGAAGATGGAAGGTGCAAGGAAGATTGATTTGAACCAGTTTCCTCAGCACCAAGATGTGAACTATTTGGATTCCATCAGAACACTGATAACCTTGAATGCAAATTTGACCGAAGAATTTAAGATAGGTTCCATTTCCAATTACAATCATGAAATGTTAACAAAACTTCAAGTCAAACAACATCAATTAGAGAAAATGGAAATTCCACCACCTGAAGAGTGGAAGTTGCTAGAAAAGTTGATACAATGACTTGATTTATTATTTTCAATCTTTGATAATATGAGTTTCGAAGTTCCAACTCAACTTTGTGCAGACTTGTCTTTGGGCATTGGCAAGATTTTGCATTGCCAATGCCAATATGTACTCCTTCATGTGAAATTCAATTAAAAAGCTCAAATTCAGACTTCAGTAATGTGATGATGTTCAATTATCTAGATTCTGTATTATTTATTTTATCATTTGAACTAGTGATGAACTATTAGCTCATTATATTTACTTCTTGGTAGAGCTTCCATTTCCAAGTTATGGATGTTGAACTGTTAGCTCATTATATTTACTTCTTGGTAGAGCTAAAGCTCATAAGTTATGGATGTTGAACTGTTAGCTTATGTTATGTTTTGACTAAAAATCCTGATCAGTATCCACCAACTTACACCTCACCCACATCCCACATACTGCAAAAATACACTACATTTGATTTTATGATTAGCACAAATTGTAGGGATTTGTGTGACAAGATCCATTTTGTGGCCCACTTTACTACTTGATCAATGATCATGTCCATAAATAAATCTAAAACCCCATGGTCACAACCCCTATTCCTGAAGAATTAAAATTCAATGTATTGACAAATTGAATAACATAAACAATTTGAATAACATAACCAGCCACTTTCGAGACAACCAAATAAGTTAATAACTTATAAGCATATGAATCCACAATAGTTGAACACTCGAAAGCAAATCAATAAATATGTATAACCTTCTCCATTGTATTGATCTTCAAAGTTCAAATGATATGCATTATAAAAATAGTTTATGATATAAGATGGATGGGCGAATTGGTGCAATCTATTATCTATCTTCTTACTATTTTCTACTCTAAAGTCTAATTAAAAATGATGTGATGATCCATTGATCTCCTATTGGGGTCTTGATCTCTCTTATATATGAGAGGCAACAAGCTACAAACCCCTTGCAAAAAGTCATGACGTTTTGACAACTAAACATAACTCAAATTATAAATAAAACAATGCCGCAGGTGAATGCACCGATCCATTAATCTCCGATCAGAAGCCCGTGACCACTGACCACCTAAGATCTATTCAAGGCTTCTACTCCATGATAGGGTGCTCATCATATTTTCAGCTGGCGTTCTTCCTCTGAAACTGATGGTTGTCCCGTTGGATCCGATTCTGACAAATCTACAGTTTGGCTAATAAACATATTGACTGTAGAGAGGTGATGGATGTACTCCTGTTTAGCATAGGTGTCCACGTTAGAGATCGCCTCTTTCATATCATATTCCAGAGACATTATTTTTTTGAGTTGCTTATGACTGTTTTGTAAAACCATATCCTCGTCATTTATTTATTGCAACGCAGCAGTCAGAAGCCCATCAAGCTCTTCCTTCCAATCATCATATTCTCGCGGGTTTCTAATGCCAAAATGAAGTGTCGGGAGTGGTACTGAATCAAAGCAGTCGAAATCTTCCCTAAGCCTGTTATGATATCCGTTATGTGATTCTACCAACTTGTTATATGTCAGCAATATTTGTCCTTTCATGGCATTCTTATCTACGAGCTCCTTTTTTTTCTCCATCATTCTAGGCTGCAATCGTTCATTCTCCACCAATGCAATAAGTGTCTGATTGAATACTTCCCAATATTCAATAGCACATTTCATCATTTTATTAAACCTTTCTTTTATCATTTTAGATATAGTGTTATATTTGATGGTTTTCAATTCTTTCTCCAATTCTTTGCATTTCCCTTGGGATTTCAGATGGCAATTCTTCCAGTAGGCTGCATCAAGCATTGTCTTATCTTTTTCAAGCCATGGGGAGTACAACTCTGATGTGGAGGAGGAAGATGTTTTTTCTCGCTGATTTTCTAGCTCCTTCTTCAGTTTGTCATTTTCCTTAATCAGTTTATCGATTTGTGCTTTGGTAAATTTTGCCACATTTATGTTCAATTCTGTTGTCTCCATAGGGTTGGTATCCACTACTTGTTGAACCAAGAGATGACCAAACACTTGGTTTGCATTACTAATTATAGCATGTCTTTTATCATGGGGATATAGTGACCAAATAAGCAAGGTGGCTTCATCTGGGTTGTACCCAGATCCTGAATACATTTTGTCACTTGCTTCTTATGTTAAGTTCATTGTTGTATCCCCTCTTTTTCTGAAGCTATCAAATACAATTGAAGAGCTAATATCCCACCCTAGCAGGAGCAACACTCCAGCTTCTTGAAGCAATTCCCTACCTCTTTCAGGAGTGATGGACTCCATTTCCTTTTCTGCCTCCCTTTTCAATTCCTCCAGAGCGGTTGCCTCATGTTCAGGAGTGATATCCTGTATCTGTTGTCTCATTTTTCTACCTTTATATTCATAAACAAATGATTTAAATTCAGAAGATTTAACAAAATCATAATCAGAAATAAATTGTTGTCCAGCCATGACCCTCACATCATCAGATAGTTCATTTGATGCCTCAAATCTTACAATATTCTGCTCTTGAGGGGGATCGTACTGTGCAATCACAGAAGCACTTATTTGTTTGACCTACTCACCCTCTTCATCACTTTTCTCTTGTTCACTTATATCAGTATCTACAGAAAAACATACCTCAGGAGTAGGCTGTGAAGGTATGTAATCCAAGGGCTCTATGTCTTTAGCTTGTACTCCTGAATAGGTTGCATGAGGTGCATCAAAAACAACTGGGGGAACATCCTTTACAAGTTCATTGACATGAGCGATGAGTTGCTCAATTCTTGTTAAAGGATCTTGTATCTCACCAAATGCCTTTGAATAAGATGGGACATTTTTCCTCTTCCATTCCTCTGCAAGCATAATCTTGTTATAGGCGGCCATTCTTTCCTTGGTGGAAGCCTCATCATGGTTTCTTATGACATCTTTGATTGAGAACAAATGTTCATAACCTAATAGCCCCTGCGATAATCTCGCCTTGTGAATAAACCCTTATGCATCAAATTGTTTCCTTACATCACCTAGAGGTAGGTTGTACTGTGCTAATTTACCATCAATTTCTCCATATCCTTCATTGACAACCACTGTAAAGTCTCCAAAACATAAGGTGCTGGGCATAATTGATTGTTTGCTATGTCCTTTGAGGTGTTTGGAATCAGATTTTGCCAATTGCCTCACAATTTCTAAAAAAGCAATTCGGTCAGGAACTACTCGTGGCATCAAGTGTGGAGCCCCTTCGAACCCATAAACCCTTATCACCGTACAATCAGGGAAAGCATACCAGTTTCCCTAGTTATGATTCACTTTATTTCTCCGATCATTTTTCTTTGGTCTTAGAAATCTTTGTACTTCTGGGGATAGGTTATAGTTGCACGGATACCCCAACAACTTCATTAATGGTTTTACAAAAAAATCTTCAAAATAAAGGTAATGAGACCTACCAAATCGGTTGTCCCACAATGAAGTCCACATTTGTACAGGTTTAAAATCTCCATTTTCATCTATATCTTTTATCCTTAATTCTTCACTCCAGAACCCTCTGACTTTTCCCTCGTACAATAGCAAATGCATAAGCAAAGAATAGTGTTCAAAATTAATATTATCACTATTATTTTTAATCTTTTTGAGTCCTCAATGTAGGGCATTGGCCAAGTAGCTTGCATAATCAAATGGTCTGGCATCCTTGCTCTGTATGTCTACAGCTAAGACCATGGGGGCAATCGACATGAGAGGCAGAACCTCTACTCCCAAAACCTGACCAGCTGAATAATAGGTGTATCGGAAATACTCTTCAAACAAATCTTCATGGAAAGGAGCGTTTTCACTGCTAGAGAACCTCCTGAGTTGGCCTCCATCATCCTTGGGCCTATGCAAAGGTAATTTCCATCTCTTATAGCTAGTATCCATGTGGCGATACTCTATCAAGAGATCTTTGAGCATGAATGATAAATTTAGTGAACACTCTAATTGAAAGACATTAGAAATGAGATCCCTAGAAATAACAAGCATGTCACCCCCACCATGTGACTGAATAGTTCTTTTCTTGGGGTCATATCTGATAGCAAGAGCTTTAATTAGCTTTACGTTCACAAACAAATTGGGCACCACAAGTCTTCCCAGGTTCAACCTCCATGGATTGCAGACTGGTTGGAACCTAAATTGTTTTCTGTAATGGTACATGAAGAGGTTGTACCCTCGTTGTGGTGTCCAAATATCCCCTAAGCCCTTATGTTTGTCCCATAATCGATCCATGGAAGGATTCATTTGAGCACTCCTCTTGGGTCTCGGCCCCGACCCAGGACATTGATCTATCAGGTCTTCATTTAGGAGTCTCTTAGGCTTTTCGGTTTTCTATTTTTTAGCTTTAGGTTTGTCTGTACTCTCTTACATTATTTAAATCTTAAGCTTTTGAGTAAAATAGCTTCTCAGCTGGGTCTAAAAGTGAAGTACTTACGTGAGTCTTGCCGAGTTGCCTCCATAATCCACTAGTATTTTTTGCGTCAGAAGTCCAAGTTTTTGCCTTTCTGCTTCTACCCTAAGCGAAATTTTCCAGGATTTTGTAACAACTATGTGATCAACTTGTGATATAATTCACTTCAATTCTGGTTCATAAATGCACCGCAACACGATGCCACGGGATGTCACATCAGTCTTTCACCGATAGCCACCCTCTCCACCGATGGACACCTATCCTTCGTTCTATTGGTGGGACACCATATAATGTTTCCCCGATGCACCATAGTTCCCTCAATATACTTTATGCATTCGATAATTCATGCCCATGGCCATGGGCCATGGTTATAATTCATGGTTACTTTTGTTGACCAACTTGACTCTATCGAAATATTGGGAGAGCACCTTAGGAGTTAGCCTGATAGATTATTGTTACACAGATACTATGTTGTGAGCTATTTTTATCGGGCCATCGACGGGATTGTGATGGGTTTTCACCGATGAAGGATTGTTAGGCCGATGGTATTGAATTTTGTTAGGAATGGGGGAAGGACTACGTCACTACGAAATTTCAAATTTTGTTTAATTACGCTGAAAGCATTATAAGTGAAAGCAACAAAGGAATATTCGTAAAACTTTTGAAGCTTCATTGAAAATGACAGGCAAGTGGAAGTATGTGCTCCTTAAAAATAACAAGCACATAAAATATTTTTTTTTTCTATTTTTCAAAATTTTTTAAATTAAAAGCTTCCCAATAAATAGTTGTTAATTTAAATACTTTTGGATTAAAATTACAAACTAAGATATGTATGCTTAAATAGTTTTTTATATATATTATTAATTAATATATATAAAAATAGTAGAAATAGATTTTTATATATATTATTAGTTTTTCATATATTTTATTAATTAATATTATAATAAACAATGTTAAGTATTGATAACTTTTAGCATTCTTTATATATATTATTAATTAATATATGTATACTAGTATTTATGGATGCAATGTGAATGTAGGCTATAATATGGATCTTGTCACACAAATTTCTATAATTTGCATTGTTCA
The DNA here is from genome assembly GCA_007115665.2 of Sequoiadendron giganteum. NCBI lineage: Eukaryota > Viridiplantae > Streptophyta > Pinopsida > Cupressales > Cupressaceae > Sequoiadendron > Sequoiadendron giganteum. The sequence continues at coordinate 307,547,970 of CM021108.1, read as the reverse complement.
TAAAATCAAAGTGTGGTATATTTTTGTGATTATTGATAAAATAAGATAATTCATGCCCATGGTCATAAATTATAATTCATGGTTACTTTTGTTGACAACTTGACTCTATCGGTATATCGAGAGAGCACCTTAGGAGTCAGCTCAATAGAGTATTGTTACACCGATACTAGGCTGTGAGCTATTTTTATCGGGCCATCGGCGGGATTGTGATGGGGGTTCTGCTGATGAAGCATTGTTAGGCCGATGCCCGATGGTATTGAATCTTATATAATTTATAAAATATCATCAACTACGTTACTATAGTTTGACTTTGGCATATGTATTATGATTCACGAAGTGAAATATAATATAAAATATCATGGAGACTTGGACTGCAATATAAAATAAAATATTTTGAACTTGAAGTGCAATGATACACAATTTATTTGAATACAATATAAAAAATCATCAACTACAGTTTGGAATATTATTCAGGCTGACATGTAGTGCTTGAGTGCAATATAAAATAAGATATCATGAACATGAAGTGCAATGATTCACAATTTCAATGTTCATTGAATACAATATAAAATATCATTGATCAAACATCAACTACAGTTTGGACTTTCGAACAATGGAAACTGATTCATGAAGTGCAGAAAAAATACCTAAAACCTGCTAATTATCTCCCATTTCCCAAACGGAGTCAGGGTCCTCAAACCGATCCTCATCTTCAGATAAAGTAAAAGAGTCATCTTGATTCTGAGACTGCTCTGCAGTTTCTTCGGCTTGTGTCTAAAATTCAACATTCATTGTTTGATTTGTGTCAATTTCAATATCATTGTCATCTGTCCTAGGCCCAGTCCCACTGCCACTACCACCAGTACCTGGAATTGGAGAGCCTATGTTGCACAACCCGGTCCCTCTTCTTTCACATGTGGACCTCCAAATTGCGAGTGCCCTTTCAAAAGGAAATTTTTTGACATTATACGTAGTTCCTGTCATCCTCAAGCAATTTCCCAAATTCTTGTCTAGTTTGTTTCTTAACTTTGATTTCAAAAACCCCAATGTACTGAAAACTCTCTCATCCTCCACCGACCCCAATATCATTGTTTGACATAAATCAACAAGTTTGAAATATTCTGACATCAAACCACACAATATTTCGCTCTGACCTAAGCTTGTCCAAACCTTTTTTATTGATCCTAGTTCAAAGGCCTTCTCCTTGCCCATGGATTTATACTGCTCCCTCATAGCTGTTGCGAAAATCTGAGATTGCTTTCTAAGCTTTTTTCATCTAAAATTCCTTCTATTATTTGTTCATTGTATGTTGCCTTTTCTGAAAACTGTTCGATCAAGATTTTTACTTGATCATGAAAATATTTTGGGTTATCTCAGTTTACCCAAAATTGAGGATACACAATACCCATGGCTTCAAGTATTTCATGTCGAGGGAATCTTTCATGAATCTCTGAGGAAAGAGATTTTGCAATTTCCTTCATATTATCACTAACAAATTTAACAATGCCATTAAAATATTCCTTTTTAACAAGTAATTCTTTTCTAGAGCACCTGCCAGTGCTTTTCTTACAATGGTACATTGGTATCTCATGTCCACGTACACAAATACATAAGTGCCCGCTTGCATTAAACTGTAAATAATTATCAGGATTATTCAAATCAGAAATTTTTTGCCACATCAAATAATTTGCGCCTTCTTGTGTTAGATCTAGATATAGATGATCGAGGGCCAAGCATGTAAGTTTGCGTAGATTGGCATATTCATAAATATACATAGTTCTGTCTTGGGATTTCTTCACAAGATTGTTCATCTCATCCAGAATGGGGAGAAGACTAGCTAAAGTCAAGAGTGTCTCTATATTGCTTAACCTATGTAAGAGGTCATGAGCTTTGTCTACTGTGTTGCGATGCTCATACATCACTGCAATCAAGGATTGATATTTTGAAAGAACTCGTTGCGCTGGTCCATGTAGGGAGATCCATCTGGTATCGACATCCTTGAGAAGCTTGTTTGTAGGTGTTATTCCCTCAGCAAAATGTTGAAATTCAAGGAAACATTTGGGACTTCGGCAGAAGTATGCGTAGATCTTGCGAACTAGATTTTTAACTTTTGATACTGTAGGAAACTTGCTTACAATTTTGAATGCTAAATTCATTCTGTGGGCCATGTAGTGAATGCCAAGCATGTATGGTGCACAAGTAGTTTGTAACTTTGTGCAAAGACCGCTCCTTTGACCTTGCATCACTGTAGCTCCATCAACTTCTACACACACCAACTTTTTGGCAATTGTAAACTCATCCATACCTACAATATCATTCAAATATTTCTTGACTAGTTCAAATAGATTTTGCGATGTTAAACTATCCTTCATTTTACGAACACAAAGAAGATGAGCTTGGTGAACATGTTGTTCTACAGTATACGAATGCATAGAAACCCAAGAAGTATTGTCTACTATAGTAACTTCATCTAAAGATAATGCAATGAAATTTGACTCTTTTAATTTCTCCTTTAAATCTTGCTTTTCCACTACAGCAAGACAGTTCACCCATTCCCATCCAACGTTTACTGATCAATGTGAGAAAGGAAAGTGGGGAACACTCAAATAAGATAATAAATCAAAATATTCTGGGTAGTCTGTCATAGGATGCCCCCTGGACAAAATATGAAAAACAACATTCATTTGAACAATTTTTGACAGATTTGCTGCTGTCATGGCTTTTCCAAAATGACCCTCAAGTGTACCTTCACATTTTTTAATTTTAGACATTCTATGGTTATGCTCTCCATAATCTGTGACATACTTAACATGAAAACATTCTTCCTTTGATTTCAATCATACGACTGATTGTTCCTTTCCGTCTACGATTTGCTTTTCGTAAACTTTGCCGATATTCTTTTCTATAGTGTCAAGCTTTAGCTACATCATCTTGTCTCTTCCACATTTCCAACTACAAATCTTACATTTGACCTCTGTTGCCCTTTCAATATCATTTTTGTTTGATACACCCACTAGTTCAAGGAATGGGTACTTCGATAGCCAACCAATTTGAAAATTCCTTGTCATTTCCCACTCACGCCCCAATTTTGCTTTGCCTTTTCTTTTCTTGCTACCAACATCATCCTCATCCAGGTTGATTATCTCATTCTGGCTATCCAGGGTATCCCTTGGAACAGCTTCTGCGGTATTTCCATCCTCATTTGATACATTTTGATTTAACATAATGACAATCTCACCTTGACCTTCTTGTGGGGGAAGAGTTGATGATGTATCTACATCTTCAATAATATTTGGTGGAAGAGTTGATGGTGTAGCTCCACCTTGATCTGATGGATTAGAAGCTTTTCCAATTCTAAAGTAAGACTGTATGGTACCTCCCCATTTTGGGCATTTTGATGGCCTCCCAGTCTCTTCATTAACCGCTTGCTCATGAGTCTTACCCTTCCTTCTCGACATATTGATCTCACTTCGAATAAAAGCTGGAAAAAAATGTCTTCTTGTTTAAGAAGGATAGGCCGACAAAGAATATAGATCCCATTCCCTACTTAAAATTATGTTTAAGACTGAAGCAAGAATGGAAAATAGATAAAGAAATCTTATTATTATAACTAATAGTCTAATAACTAATAACAGTAAGAAGAAATGATCACTCACCTTTGAGTCTACGTTTTCGGCTTTCGCTGACTTCTAAATTGAGAAGTAGAACCTCAGAACCAAACAAAATGTGTAAGAACAAATAACAATTTCAATTGTATTTATATCAATCCATATTTGGCGAATTCCGCAGGATTTTGAAATGGTATGTTAAAAATTTGGCGAATCTCGCGTGCTTATACAACAATACCTTGAAATTTTCAAGGCGAAATAGGTCCTCATAAGCAACTATTTATAAATTTAATTGGCGAAATGGGTCTTCACAAACAACTATTTGTAAATTTTAATTGGCGAAATGGGTTTTCATATAATGCTATTTTAATAGTATTGGCAAATATGTAGGTGACTTTGACATGCTCCCCGAGATTCTAGGCGAAAATATTGATCGGTGCATTGGAAACGCATAGTCTGTTATGGCGAATTTATTGCCTAAACATGCCTCTTAAAAAAAAACTGCTGGCGAATGGACATGCAATGGACCGATCGTCCATGAATTCCTGGTGATTTGAACACCTTGCAGATATGGTAGATTCACCAAATTCGAATTGCCAGATTCCTAGAATTCACCAATTGGCAAAGATTCGCCACTAAAGTTATCCTTGCTTTGCACGCTCTAGACGTGAGAATCTGCTAGGGCCATAAGCATGTCGCGCAAGTGTCTTTGATAGTTATTCCTCTGCCGAAACACAAAATGGGTGCCAAGTGGAATGAAGGCAATGGGCTTATGTGGAATTTTTCCTTCAAATTTTATTTTCTAAGGTGAGGATGTGTAAAAGGGGAATTTGTGTAAGGGGTGGAAATTTGCTTCTATACATTTTTCCCCCATTTTAGCGAGCATGAATACTGATGAGTACTTTGGGAAAGTAGATTGGAGAAGTAGTAGAGTTAGAGATTTATACCTGAACCATCAAGGAAGCAGATCGCGATCTTGTGATCTCGCGAACCCAAGAGTGTAGGACAAGAAGAGGACTTTATAGCCTTGCATAACTATGAAGCTGAAGAAAGAAAGCATCTTACATGCTTGTGGACCTACAAGGAGGCAACCCCCAAGATATCTCACATGAAGGAAGCCTCAAGAAGTAAGCACCTTACAGACTTGTAGACATGCAAGGAAGGTCTCCTCCAAGATCTCTCACATGAAGGAAACTGAGAAAAGCAGACCTTGCAGAGTCAAAAATTGGCTTCATGGGTGCACCCATAAAGCGACATGTTTACCCACATATAGAACATGTCAAGAAGCAACCACACAGGCAAGTAAACATATCAACATGCAGACCATTGAAAATTTGGAAGAATTTCAAAGGGGTCCCTCGGGAACCCTTCAGAAGAAGGAGTGGTCCACTCAAGGGATGTGCTGTCCAAAAGCTTGTGTTTTCTTTCTTGAATCAATTTATCATCAAGGAATCCTTTTGAAAGACGTTCAATTCATCAAGGAATTCAAAAGGAGGAATATTCCCCCACACGAGGGGAAGATCAAAGCTATTCCCACCTTAGAGGAAGGTTCCCAAGTTATTTCTTTACGAACCTATGATGAAGGAAACATGTTCCATTAGGGTTTCAAGTTGAGAACGCAATTATTACAAAGAAGTGTGTGAATATTCTTGAGAAAATATTTTTTGGCAACAAATTCATTTTCCTGAAGATCAAAATGATGTAGGGGTGGCGTTGTCACACATGAGAGGGAAAAATCAAGCAAAGAAGAGAGAATTATAAAGGAAGAGTAAAAAAGGAAAGAGAACACGAACAAAGTGCACATGGGTAGCTTGATATTTTAGGGTCAGAGCTGGTCATAAATATATAAGTATAATAATAGTATATAAATGAATTTTCATCAACCCCCTACTATATCAGGCCATGTGAAGAATGCATGAGAAGACAAAGTAAAGATAAAAAATTGGGTCAACATGGAAAGTAAGCCTACATTCCCCCAATGCTTTGCATTGTCCCCAATTTGCTGAAAATCAATCATAGACATGGAGGAATGATGATACAAATAGAAGAAGCTTTACAACACAAACACCACACCTATATCCAAGCACCAATAAGGGTGACGAGGGTCATCTAGGCACACATAGCATGATTATAGGGAACACATCACGACACACACACATATAATCTAAAGATAAAGAAGAGGTCTCCCCCTAACACTGATCGACTAAGAGATCATCGAAGTCCCACTCTAGATCATCATAGGGGGAAGGAGGATGAGCCTACAATGGTGGTATGTTAAGGCGAGGAGCTTCCAACCCTCCCGCAATAAGGGCTAAGGAGGAAGGACCTGCAAGGTCTTCTCAATTCAACTATTGTGGGTCTAAGTTTAACGACTTAGCAAAGATCATTGACAAGTCGAGACTTCATCCATCAAGTTAAACATGCACTTAATAGGAGTGCCATGTTTCACCTCAACGGATGGAGGAGGTTGTGGCCGAGGTTCACCGCTGAGCTCATTGAGTGATTTGAAAGTGGTGACAAACTTAGGAGAAGCTGAGACTGGTTCCGTTACTAGGACAAAACAAGTCCCACCCTTTAAAGAAGGTGGAATCCTCTTACATCCTTCGTTATTGGAAGGACCACTCTCTACCTTCTTCTTTGTCAGGGGAGGTGAATTTCCCATAGACGAGGAAATAAGGGCAGAGGAAGAGGAGGAGGGAAAAATCACAGTAGATATGACCAAGGTGTTAGTCATATCTATGGGCTTCGAGAAAGATAAGACGTCCGAAATAGATGTCAACAAAGGTGGCTCCACCGAAGGAGCGATGAACACCTGCACCTTTTTAGGGTCAGACACATTTTCACTCACAGTAGAAGTGATACATAGATAGTTTGAATGGAACCAAAGGGGAGGAGAGAGGAGGAAGTGGTAGGAGGCCCTGATACAGTGGCAGTCATCTCCTCTTCCTTCTTTTGTAAGGCGGCCTGCTTAGTTGCAAAGGAACGAAATGATCCTGCTCAGTCATGGGAGTGTCCTCCACAACTATTTCTAGTGGAGAGACAAACTCCTAAACGGGAGCAAGAGGGACAGGTTTAGAGATGGCGGGGGGAGTCGACTCTAATTCCTCGACAATAGGTCTTTTCCCATTCACTACTTTAGAGGTGGCAACGATAAGAGGCCATGGGGAAAATTCTCTTCAAGAGCCTTTTCTTCCACCATACAAATAATACCAAGGCTAGGGAGGCTTGGTAGGGAGATCCAATATCTTGATCTTGAAGAAAGGGGAGTAGACGAGGCAACCTGAGAAGGAGAAAGTTTCTCCTTTCCCTTTCAGGAAGAGGAGGCACCTGACTGCTATGCTACGAGAAGGGTTAGTTTTGAATGTCCCTTGGCCCCATTTTTATACTTTATTTACTTCTTATAAAGTAGGCCCATTGTTGGAGGAAGTAGACCAACTAGGGTTGGCCAAAAGTGATCCAATGAATATCCACCACAAGATACAAAGGGCTAATAGCTAGTATCATGTACCATGTGCACAACACCTTCATGGGAGAACTTTAAACATTTATGAATAAAAAAGGAAATCCCATTCATGGAAGCTAGCCAAGGTATCCCTAGCTTCACTTTGAATAGATCTAGCTCAGGAATAACATTGAAGAACATGTCTATGCTCCTAGGACCAACCATGACAAACAGGGTTATCGATCCATATGGTTCAAGGGAAAGGCCATCATGCATACAGACGATGGACTTTATTTTTCCATATTCCTCCCTTTGTAGGGAGTTCAATAGTAAAGTCTCCTCCGTAACAAAATTCACTCTAATCGTGGGGTCTACTAAGACTCCTGTCACAATATTTCCATTGAGGCAAGCGGGAATGTCAAGAAGAGAAGGTTTGTTGTTCACTGGTAAATCCTATAAAGTGAATGTTATATCCAGCGGGCCGATCCCAAGATGAGGAAAAGGAGTAATAGTAACCATGTTAACATATGCTTCAAGCTGAGTAACAAAATCAGAGGGATCGATAATCATGATACTAGGGTGTGAAGAAAATGGGTCTGTGTATATCTACAATTCACTATTAGCTTTCACCACCAATTTGTTCATATTTTGTTTGCTTCCATCGAGACAAATAGTACCATTCTTGATGCGATCTAGTATCTCATGATGCAGGTGCATACAACGTTCGGTATCATGTCCATTTACTCAATGGTATTGACAATAGGTATTTTATTTGTACTAGCTAGGGTAAGGTTCCTTGACTTGTTTGGGGTTTGGAAAGGTACAATTTTATCCTTTAACAACTTTTGCAAGATGGAGGAATAATATTCTGATAGCTTCATGAAATTTCAGTTGCGTCTGAGGCCGTTGTCATCTACAATGGCTACTACATTCGTAACAAATTTTATTTTTCTAGAGATTGACACAATGGACTTCCTTTCAAGACGGGAGCATGAGGAAGGTCCCCCAAATTGAACCACTGTCTATTGATACTCCCGTATGACTGCACACAAATGCACAAAAGACGGGTATTTCTTAAGGGAAAAATTCTCTTGCCAAGGTCTCTGTAAGTTCCCTATGAATACCTTCTGCACATCGAAGTCAGGTAATGGGTATGAGATTTATGAAAAGAGTGCTTGATATCGCGTTGTAAAATCAGTAATCTTCTCATTATCTCCTTGCTTACACCAGACAAGGTCAGAGAAGGTCATCTTAGGTTTAATGTTGGCTTGGAACTATCGTAGGAACTAGTTCACAAGTTGATCAAATGTAAAAATGGAATTGTGAGACAAGGAATAATACCACTCGAGTGTTGTATCTTTGAGATATCGAGGAAGTAGTTTTTCCATCAACACATCGAGATGGAAGAAGTTCGTACATAAGGCATTAAAGGTAGAAACATGTGTTTGCGGGTCCTCTTTGTCACCGTATTTCTTGAACTTGGGAATCTCCATCCCTTGTGGGAAAGGAGTGTTAAGGATTGCCATCGACAATGGGCTATGTTGGAAGAAGGGCTAGAAGATAGGCTAGGTAGAGGCTTGGGAGAGATTCACCAGCTGGTTCGACATCTTCCCCATGTTCTAAAGAAGAGTTTCAGAATTGGGTCATTAGAAGATATAAGACTAGTGGAACCGCCACCAGAGCCAACCCTAGAACCACTACCGTGACTACCGCTGAAGCCACCGCCAATGCCACCACCACCAACAAGACCTCCACTGGAGCCACCACCACTTCCAAAGCCACCACCATGACCTCCACCAAAAAATTATCCACTAGTGCCACCTCCACCACCGAAGCTACCACCACCAAAGCCTCCACCTATCATCTCACAAAATCCTCCATTGCTGGAGGTGACAAGAGGTGTGAAGTGAAAATCCAGAGGGGTCTTGTTTACTTTGACAGTTTCAAAACTTTCAGAAGTAGCGGGTATACTAATGAAAGGGATCGTGTCGGCCATGTACACGGATGTGGGAGGCATCGACACTCCTAATTGTCTCTCATGTTCTTCAAAGGGGCTAGCTCATATCATGTTACTATGGTTCGAAGGGGAGCACGCTTTAGTCAGAATAGTGAGACTAGCCAGGAGTTCTATGCCTATTCAATCTTTTCCTACCATATACTTTATTTCACTGATAACCTTAGTGACCCTAGCCAGCTTCGAGTTTTTCTCCAAGTGATTCTCCAAAGCACCCAACCCTTTGCTAAGACTAATGACATAATTAGAAGGGATATGGATAGATTCATGCTTGTCTATGGATGATGATGTGGGAGACACAGGAGGAGTAGGGATGCGGTCAGTTTCATAAAAGAATCTTGACTTTCCTCATGACACCTACTGCTGAGTAGCAAGTCCAAGTGCAGGAGCAGAGAAAAGACCTGTAGAGAAACTAGAGGTGACCTTTGTCTTCTCCATCAGAAGGTGTTGTATACTTATCCTAAAAATATACCCAGAGGCCATGGACTGGGATGTGATGCTCATTAACCTTCACAACACTTAGGGGTACGATGATCAGAAGGTACAAGGGAAAATCCCAAACACCAACGAATGAGTAGATGTTGGTTCACATCAGGTACACCAAAAATGTAAGAGAGGGGGACCAACCATGCCAAGAACCCAAGTCATAGAGGGCCGAGAGCAACAGGCTGCCCTAACTTACCTTAGCTTAAGGGAGTGTTAGGAAACATGAGACGAAAATGATGAGGACTATGAGGTCGTTCGATCACTCTGCAGACCCAAGACTCAAAATTGGGCTAGGTGAGTTGGTTTTCGGGGTCAACATAGTGTCTTAGGGAGTTCTTTGCCTGAGGATGAAAGCGTGGCTCTAGGACGATAGTGCGCCACGTTGGTGTCTCTCAGGCATGCTAGCATCCGTACGAACAAAAGATTGAAGAGACAAGGTTGGACTCAGGAAAATGGACTAATGACCCAACTAGTTACTTTTGAACAGCCAAAATGACACTATTACATAGATAAGATATGGACAAATATGATAAAGCATATAAGAAAGAGTAAGGATGACAAGGATGATATCACAAAGGTGCTTGTTTGCCAGCTAGGTCTAAAAATGCTTCCACCTGCACACAAGAGAGAGGAGAGTTGTTGGGGGGTTGTATAGGGGTTTGCCTCAATCAAACCCCTATTTTTGTGTTTCCACCTTCACTAACAACCAAGATAACGTTAATAGAGAAAAGTATGATAAAGCAAGAAATGAAATAAAGAACACAAAAGCACTACATTCAATGTTATGCTACTCAACCAAATCGTAGAGGAGAGGAGTAGAAAGCTTACCACCTCCACCAAGAGCTCACTAGCTAATGGGGGAGCAAATAAGAGGACTCAAGCCTCTACTGCAATGGTGTTGGTTCAACAATTTCTCTACGGAGTTGACAAAGTGTTGATGTTGCTGCTATGGAGCATAAAAATGCTGCTTGAGAGTGATGGATTGAAATCTTAGAGATATGAAGATATTGTCAGTGCTAAGAGATATGAAATGGATGAAGAAAAGGTGAATTCGAAGTAGAAGATGAAGGAAACAACCATATTTGGGTTAGTTTGTCGAAGGGGGTGTTAAAATTTGACCTCCAATGGGAAGTGTAATGCCTTTGTAGGCTCTAGATGTGAGAATCTACCAGGGATGTAACTGTGCCACACGAGCATCCCTGATAGTTATTCCTCTGTCAACACACAAAATGGGTGCCAAGTGGAATGAAGGTAGTGGGCTTATGTGGAGTTTTTCCTTCGGTTTTGATTTTCTAAGGTGAGGATGTGTAAAATGGGAATTTTTGTAAGGCGTGAAAATTTGCTCCTATACACTAGTATTATGCCAACCAAGAACCTTCATGACTTTATGAGATGTTGGATAGCCTTCTTGTTTTTTGAGCCAATCCTATGTATGTGATATGCCATCAACTTGGTTCCTCATACCTTGGTGCATAATATCTCTACCATATTAAATTAAGTGCTCACCAAATTGTGGTTTAATTTATTGCATTCAAACCCCCTATCCATTCATCTAAAACTCCTAGTCCCTATTCACCTATCCCATATATTTTCCTCATCCTTGCTGCTTAATTATTGATTCCATGTGCACACGAGTCCTCACCAATATTTTTTCTTCTATCTTCCAATCTTCCACTTGTCTAGATCCCGTTTTCAATGCACATTGACATGACACCTGCATCCACATATCATCATATGCATCCTTCATCTATCATAATCACTTCATTATCATTATTTTCATCAAAATTGCATAGTTCATTACATTCATTTTATGTGTTTATATTTTTTAGTCTAAGAATATTTTCATTTATTATTACTATTTTATTATCCATTAGGTGCATTTATATTTTTTAGTCTAAGCATATTTTCATCATTAATCATATCCTTTCATTTATTCACTAGATTCATCCCATTGGTCCATCACTTCCATGAAATCCAAACACTCCCCACTATTGGTGTGAATGGGGTTATTTCCAAATGAATTATTAGTGAGGACTTATTTACATTATTATAAGTTTACTTAGGAGTTAAATTTCCTAGTTGTCATTTCTAGAAGTTAGTTATAATGGGGCTGTGTCTCATTATTTACTTTTAGTTATCTAGATATTTAATAATTCTCTCAGGCATTTAATATTTGCATTGAGAATTTAATGTGTGTGTCCTAGGTTGTTATGATTTAGTTGTCTCATGTGATAGGATTAAGTCACTTGTCATGATTTTGTCCAATCCTATCTCACTCCTTGCCTATATAAGTAAGGCTTCATATGTACATTTAATCAATCAAAGAAACTTAGTTGAGATATTTTTCAGTTGTGTAAATCCAATATATTATTGCAATCTTGAGTATTGCATATTGGCCACCTCTTGCATCCATTGTTGCAATTTGATATTTTTTCTTTTCTCTCTTGTGGAAGGTTGTTGGTTTTTGTAGATGATCCTGGAGGCTTGAGTCCTTGAGTGACTCAAACATGTTCTATGAGCTATATCTCAGCTCCTACATGCTATTAGAGCTTTAGAGTTGCAAAACCACTTCTCAGATATGAGGGTGATTTGAGCTTGAGCTTTTGCAAGGTGCACATTAGATAAAAAATGACATTTTCCTCGTGTACTTTCAAGAAAAATGATTTTTGGGTTTTGTTCAAAACCACCAAATACCACCTCGGTATCTACTAAATTTTGCAAATAGTGAATAGATTTTGTAGAAATATTTGTCAAATAGACCATCACAACTATTTTTCCAACAGGTGAAGTTTACCTTTTTTTTTTTTTACAAAATCACATGTTTTGGTTTTTGGATTAAAAAATGCTTTATGGGTTTTCTTGGTAGCATCAAAATATTATCTGGGTATCAATTAGTTTTTGCATACATCCAATAAAGTTTTCAGAAATCAAATAAAAAGGGTTATGTCTGTTGATTGTCAACTGACAAAATTTACCCTTTTTAAAAAAATTCACAACTTTTCACCGTGGTGTCTATTTTTAGAAAACGAGATATTGATGGAAAGCTAGTTCTGAGCACTTCATAGTAGTGTAGGTTATTTTTCAAATTTTGTGCTCTACACAGATCTAAGGCCATTTTTATTCATGGAGGAAGATGTTAAAATTCATCAGTGCATGCACTATTTCCTTTTTTTGTGTGTTTTGCATTCTCTCTGCACTTCATTTTTGTTCCACATCATTTTCTAATCAACTGTTGCTTCATAGATTTGAGGGTTGCACGATATAGTGGTTTTTCCAGTGTTCCTTGGCATCGGGTCTACTATTGCTTTATCTGTGATTCCAACTTGAGTCCTTGGGTGACTCTAATATGATTTCTAGCAAATAGAATTCTTTCCTTTGCTTGCTGAATTAAGGATTCCTGTGTTACTTCACAGTGTGCTTCTAGTGCTTCTTTGCAATAGGTTATCTCATTATGGTGGGGCTATATGGTCTCTCTTATCATCCTTTATGTGGATGGAGATTGATTGGATTTGTGATGGATCATTTCATTGAGGGAGCACTAAATGGTATCTTCTTCTTTGTCTCTCTTATGGGGGTATTTTTCCTCAGATGGGGTTTTGTCCCTCTCATGCATTATTGAGAGTATTTTGTATTTCATCTCTCTTTTGGGGAGGAGTTTTGTCCCACTAGGTTTTCTCCCTTTCTTCAGTTGTGAGAGATTTCTTTGCGTTGCACTTATACATGGGTACCTAACTTGGCCTCGTAGCTGAAACCCATCTTTGCATCATTTGCATAATAACTACATTTCCTAAGTTGCACTTATGGGGGGTGTTGGTGTGAATGGGGTTATTTCCTAACTAGTTATTAGTGAGGTCCTATTCACATTATTATAAGTTTACTTAGGAGTTAAGTTTCCTAGTTTTCATTTCTAAAATTTAGTTATATGGGGCCATGTCTCATTATTTACTTTTAGTTATCTAGGCATTTAATAATTCTCTCATGCATTTAATATTTGCATTAATATTTTAATGTGTGTGTCCTAGGTTGTTATGATTTAGTTATCTTATGTGATAGGATTAAGACACTTGTCATGATCTTGTCTAATCCTATCTCATTCCTTGCCTATATAAACAAGGCTTCATATGTACATTTAATCAATCCAAGCAACTCAATTGAGATATTTTTCAGTTATGTAAATCCAATATATTATTGTAATTTTGAATATTGCATATTGGTCACATCTTGTATCCATTGTTGCAATTTCATGTTATTTCTTTTCTCTCTTATGGAAGGTTGTTTTTGATTTTTACAGATGATCTTGGAGGCTTGAGTCCTTGAGTGACTCAAACATGTTCTATCTTAGCTCCTACACTCACCATCTAAAATCACAAGAAATTTCTAAACCATACAATAAAAATGAGAAATCTACAAAATATAACTCAATTGAATCATTGGCCTTGTTCCAAGCCTTGTTGCAAACCTTGATAAAAAACCAATCATCATTATTGGGATGTATATTTACCAATCATTGTATTGTTTTGGGATATATATTTCCCACATCAACAACACTCCATCCATCATTAATCAATCTTGACTCGTAATATTGATTGGGGCAACTCCATCCACTTCGATAAGGGATACTAGGAAAATACCAGCTCCCAAACCTACCCTTCACTTTACACCATCAAAGTGTAGAGTCCATAGGCCTGATTCATCACTTGAGCTTTCATGTTGGGTTGTTGCTTCTTAGTCACCTAAGGGATGACTTGATCTTCATCATAAATCACATATGTGCCAAGGCCAGTAGCATTATAATTTTGTAATGGTTCACTCCTCATGAATTAATTTATCAACGCTTCTATCTCTAACAACCTCTTTATCTTCTAGCATATCTACACAATACATTTCATTTTTTGAAAATGATGTATGTGTAGCCTCAAAGTTCATCACAACATCATCTTCTATGTGCTATGAGTGTAATGATTTTGATAGAAATTTCATCTTGGCACCACGCTTGGTTCCTAGGATTAGATGGGACAAATCTAGAGACAAATATCCTCCAGTTTTAGTAGTAAATTCTTTAGACAAACACAACCCAAAAATGGGAGGGATATCTATTACTACCACCTCTTGGGCGACTGTAATGTTGGGACATGAGTATAGGGTCAAGGAGAGGCTTCTGATTAGACCTACGACCTGGACCCTTTTTCCATCTAATTGCATGATTCCTTTATCAAGGGGCTCATATTCTAATTTTAATGAATCTATAATCAATTTAGGCATAACTGTGGTGCTGGCACTAGATTCAATTATAGAATTATGTAGCAAATTATCCCCAACAATGAGGGTCAAGAAAAAAGAGGTAGGTTTTAGATTACTTACCTCCTCCTTTACCACCTTTCATTTTTGTTTGTGAATGTTCACTAGTATAGAAATGACAAGATATGATTAAAAAAACTACTAAAAACTACATATAAATGGCTGAACATGATCACATGACCATTAGTAGTTTATTGCCAATCATTTCTAATGTGACCAGATTGATGACTAAACCATTTTTAGTCATTTATTGGTTGTTTTGATTGATCTATTTGATAGTATATCTAGTCATTGATTGCTGTAATCTGTTCACTTATTTAGTCATTTTTTATTCACTTATATATTTAGTCATTGATTGCTATAATCTGGTCACTTATTTAGTCATTTTTTATTCACTGATATATTTAATTGGTCACTTATTTAGTCATTGATTTAGTCATTTATTGCTATAATCTGGTCACTTATTTAGTCATTTTTTATTCATTGATATATTTAGTTCTTAATTTAGTCATTGATTGTTGTTAACTGGTCACTTATTTAGTCATTTTTATTCACTGATTGCTATGCATTGGTAGTGTATTTAGTCATTAAATTTAATCATCATTTTGATCAATTTGGTAGTATATTTAGTCATTTTTACTCACTGATTTCACTGGTCATATATTTAGTCATATTTATTCACTGCTCACTTATTTCTATCAATTGGTAGTATATTTAGTCATTTTAATTATTAATTGATGTCAATTAGTAGTATATTTAGTCATTTTAATTGATTGATATTTGAGGATTTAAACATAAAACACAAAACTGCACATCATACATCAATTGCACACGATAAGACAACCATTGAGAAGGAAAAATCACCGAACTTTATTAAAAGAATGGTGTTTTTACAGCTTGCACAAGTCTGAGATATCTATCTTGCTTGAAAAATGCTTAGAAATAGCATATTACAATTTTTATTTTCAGTCACAAGACTGAAAATCCAAGTTACAATGCACAAAAATGACAAGAAAGAAACTTCCCCAAATTTTTTTACAATGACGAAAACACATGCTTGGAGCCCTTCAATGCAAGCACATGCCCCTTTCATCTCTTAAAACTTCTACAACATGGGAAATCTTCCTGGAGCAAGCTGTAACATGTAGAATCCAAGAAGGATAATGTTGATCGTGTCCCATATATGAAGCTCTCTCCTTCAATGTAGTCAACAATAACCTTAGGATCTTTCCTCCTTTATATGCAACGTGCCATATGATATGAGCAACATGGTGTTTCCTTTTTCACCATGAATGAATCTATGCCTCAATACAACCAATAAAATTAGTATTAGTCTCAATTCATAAAGAATAAAAGTGTATTGTATATTGCAATTTTACAAAAGTAAGCCCAAACACAGTAGAAATATAAATCAATTAAAAAACTATAGCCTTGTCAACAAATTCCTTAAACAGAGTGTTCAACATAGGCCTAAATATGCATATTGAAACCTTGATTTTACAACCTTGTTCAAAGTTTAAGAAAGGCGATACACTCAGATTATAGAATGAAGTTGACATTATAGAATGAAGGCTATCAACACTAACCAGACTGGAACAACATTATCAACAAAAATTTCCCAGAAACCAAGCCCAAGAATGCCATCAGACTTAGACAACTATATAGGAGTGAATTTGCACCCTTTGGGAAAATTCCCCTTTTAACCTCGTTCACTTTAGGAAACCAATTTTAGAGGCTAAATTCCACCTAAGCCCGCTACCTCCCATCCACTTGGCACCTATTTTGAGTGTCGATTGAAGTGAAACTGTCGAGGACTCCCACGTGACACACAGATGTCCACATGGTGTGCTTACGTCCCTGGCATATTCCTGTGGCTGGAGTCTGCAGAGGAATTACACTTCCCATTGGAAGTCAAATTGTAATGCCTCCATTCGGCCGACCAACCTAAGTATGGCAATTTTATTCATCTTTCCTTCAAATTCACTCACCTTGATTCATTTTGGGATCTCTTTCTCATATCTTATCTCCTTCACAATCTTCTATACAAGTTCTTACACTCACTTCAAGCATTGAATGACACTCCATAGTAGCAGTCTATCACTCTATCAATTTAGTAGAGCAAGTGTAGAGCAACACCATTGCAACAGAGGCTTGAGTTGCTCTCATTTTCTCCCCCCACTAGCCTTGAGCATTATGGGTGGAGGTGGTAATATTTCTACTCCTCTCCTCTATTACTTGGTTGAGTAAGCACATTACTATTTTGTAGTGTTTTAGTGTTCCTTTTGCTTTATTCTCTCTTTATCATATTGTTTCAACATCGTTGAAAAACTTGGGTATTCATGGAGGTGGAAACACCAAAATGGGGGTCTGACTGAGGCAGACCCTTAAACAACCCCCCAACATTTTCCCTCTCTTTTGTGTGTAGGTGGAGATATCTTGGAGTGAGCTAGAAAAAAAGCTATTGTGTGAGATCGTGTTCATCACCTTTACGGTAATATATTTTCTTTATCACATTCACTTATATGTTTTGTACTTCACAGTACTATTTTTTTCACTTAGAAATCATTAACTGGGTCATTAGTTCATTTTGTAGTGGTCAGACCTTGTCTTTCTGGTTCTCTGGCCATATGGATGCCAACATGCTTGAGAGATGCCAACACACCACGCTGTCATCCAAGAACCACACTTTTTTCCTATGACAAAGAGCTATCTGAGACACAAAGTTGATCCTAAAAACTAACTCACCTAGTCTCTTTTCAAGCCTCAGGTCTGTAGAGTGATCAAAGGACCTTATAGTCCTCATCATTCTCATCCCTCATCTCATAACTATCCCTTAAAATGAGGTAAGTTAGGACAGCTTGCTTCTCTCGACCCTCCGTGACCTTGGGCCTTGGTGTAGTTGGTCCCCCTCTCTTACATTTTGGTGAACTTGACATGAACCATTTTGGTTCCATTTTGCGATATTGAAAGTCCCTTTCCTCATGTTTTAGGAGTGTTGTAGGTGTGAGTCTTGTGAGGCTTCCGCCTTGCAACCCAACCTGCAACCCCTAGTAAGCATAGTTGGAAGGTTCCATAAGTGTTGCATAATGAAACCTGAATTGGCTCACTATCTTGGCCTATAACCTTTAGGAGGCTTTGTGGAAGTGTTTTCTAGTGTGCATGATGGCCTCTTTCCTAAATCAACCTATTCCCTCTACATAGCCTGTGAGTAGTGGTAAGGATATCACCTTCACTTCGCAGGACTTGCTGATGGGTTTTAATAGGGAACCATCTCCTTTGTACATTTCTACAAGGATAATGGGAATACTGTGGCTAGTGTTCTCATTGATCCAAAATCTCAAGTAAATGTTATAATAAAGGAGATCATGTTAATCAACTTCCTACACAAGGATGGATATAATGTACCTAAGAGTACTGTCCGCACACACGACAAACTTTTCGTACCTCCTATAGGAAGTATTTTCTTGATGGTCCTCATTGGACCTAAGTCTGTAAAGCTTATGTTTGATATCATACCAGGGTTTGAACTCTTTAGGGTGAACCTAGGTATCCCCTAGCTGGTAGCTATGAATGCAACTCCCTCGATTGTGCATAAGTGCTTGAAATTCACTCATGGGGGTTCGGTACATGTTGCCCATGACACCAGCTATAGACCACTAGTTGCGCATGGTGGCTATACCTTAGATTAATTTTGGCCTGCTCCTATTGGTCCTATCCCACCCAAGAAGGACCTCCTATATCGTACATATCAAAATTACAAGAAAGGACATGCTAGGTCAAAAGTGAGATTCCATCCTTCGCCTTATGTTGTTTCACATAGGGCTTGCTTGAAAGCTAATAGTGATGCCACTAAGGCACGTAGGAGGGAAGAAGAGAAGCGGTCCCGAGATCCTCCTTCTTCCCCTTTTTATGTCCAGCCTGATGCTTCCTCTTGCCCTACTGTGGTACCATATGCTTCTGCCTCACATTTACGAGAGAATCCCATGGTGCCTGCTTGGTGAAAGGCCAAGTGTCCTGTATTCGAGCTTCTTCTCTTACCCATGAAGCCTAGGACCATTTGATATGGTAGAAAAATAGCCCCCCATGGAGAATCCTCTATGTCTTGACCTCCGTGGCCTCCTACCGCTCCTGCTCCTAAAGTAGTGAATGGGAAGAGACCCACTGTCGAGGAATTAGAGCTGATTCCCCTTGATGTTTCTGAACTTCTCCCTCCTACTCCTGTCTAGGAGTTTGTCCCTCCACTGGAAATAGCTATGGAGAACACTCTCATGGTTGAATAGGAACCTTCCATTCCTTTGCAAAATCTGGCCTCTAGTTCGAAGAGTCACATGAATCACCTGGCGCATGAGTGCAAGCACCGATGAAAGGCTCTCTTAGTTGAGCAGGCCACCTCATAGAGGAAGGAAGAGGAGATGACCACTCCTATATCAGGACCTCCTGCCACATCCTCCTCTCTCCTCCCCTATGTTTCCATCCAAACTAGTTTTGTATCGCTTCCGGATTCCACTGTGAATGCAAATTCACATAACCCTGGAAAGGTGTAGGTGCTCATCACTCCTTTAGTGGATCCCCCTTTGTTAACATCTATTTTGGATGTCTCGCCTTTACCAAAACCCATTGATATGATTAACACTTTGATTATATATACCATGATTCTTTCCTTCTCCTCTCCCTCTACTCTTCTTGCTTCGTCTATGGGGAGTTGACCTCTTCTAACGAAGAAGAAGATAAAGAGTGGTCCCTCCAATAATAGAGGATGTAAGAGGAGCCCACCTTCCCTGAAAGGTGGCCCTACGTTGACTTGTTCTATCCTAGTAGCAGAACTAGTCCCGACCTCTCCTGAGTTCATCACTGCTCTCAAATTGCTCGGTGAGCCTAGCGTGAACCTTAGGTGCAATATCCTCCATCCACCAAAGTGAAACATGACACTTCTGTCAAGTGCATGTTTAACTCGGTGGATGAAGTTTCGACCTTGTCAACAATCTTCATGAAATCGTTGACCTTAGACCCAAAAGAGTTGAGCGACAAAGACATCATAGGTCCTTCTTCCTTAGCCCTTGTTATGGGAGGGGTGAAAGCTCCTCCCCTTAACATTACACCACTATAGGCTCATCCTCCTTCCCCATATGATGATCTAGAGTGGGAAGCTGATGAACTCTTGGTTGATCAATTTTAGGGGGAGACCTCTTCTTAATATTTAGATTAGATGTGTGTGTTGTGATGTTCTTCCCCCATAATCATCCTATGTGTGCTTGGATGACCCTCATCACCCTTGTTGGTGCTTGGATATAGGTGTGGTGTTTGTGTTGTAAACCTTATTCCATTTGTATCATCATTCTTCCATGTTTGTGATTGACTTTCAAAAAATTGGGGACGATGCAAAGCATTGGGAGCATTTAGGATTCCTTCCATGTTGACCCAATTTCTTATTTTTTAATTTTTCTTCCATGTTTTCTTCTTGATCTGGTTGGGGATTGATGATATTTCACCCTTGCACTATGGTTACCTACTATTTACATAAGCAAGCATAGATCTGACCCTGTGAAATTAGATCCCCCTATGCCCTTTATTCGTGTTCTCTTTTCTTTTTCTTTACCTTTATCTTTCTCTCTTCTTTGCTTGAGTTGTCCCTCTTATGTGTGACAATAATACTTCTAAATTACTTGGTCTTTAGAAAATGCATTCTTTACCAACAAATCTTTTCTCAAGAACCTTCACACACCTCTTTGTTAGAATTGAATTCTCAACTTGAAAACCCTAATGAAACATGGTTCCTTCATCACGGGTTCATAAAGAAAGAACTTGAGAACCTTCCTTTGAAGTGGAAACAACTTTTAGCTTCCCCTGGCATGGGGACATATTATTCCTTTTGAATTCCTTGATGAAGTGAACATCTTTCAAAAGGATTCCTTGATGATGAATCAATTTGAGAAAGAATGCACCAACTTTCAAACCACATGTCTCTTGAGTGGACCCTCTCTTTTCACGCCGTGTTACCAAGGGACCCCTTTTGAAAGTTTTTTTCTCAAGAAAGATCCTTGCATTTAGCTCAGGGGAAGCCCATCTAGACCTGCTTTACATCTATTGAGTCTAGCTTAGGGGCAGCCCATCTAGACCTATCCTTGCATCTAGCTTGGGGGCAGCCCAAATAGCCCTCACTTTACATCCTTGCATCTTGCTTGGGGGAAGCTCGAATAGACCTCACTTTACATCTTTGCGTCTAGCTTGGGGACAACCCGACTAGAACTCACTTTACATCTTTGTGTCTAGCTTGGGGAATCCTGACTAGACCTAGCTTTCCAAATGACGTGTCCCTTGAGTGGACCCCTCTTCGTTTTAAAGGGTTCCCGAGGGAGCCCTTTGAAAGGCTTGCAACTTGAGGATGGTTTGCATGACTATCTGCTTACTTTCTTGTGTGGCTGCTTCTTGACATGTTCTATTTGTAGGAAAACATGCTACTTCATGGGCATGTCTGTGAAGTCACTCTTTGACTCTGCGGAGTCCTCTTTCTTGGGTCTCCTTCTAGTGAGAGATTTCAGGATACACCTTCCTTGTAGGTCTACAAGCCTGTAAGGCACTTTCACTCTTTAGCTTCATAGTTCCATGAAGCTATGAAGTCCTTTTCTTGTCCTACACTCTTAGGCTCACTAGATCATGATCTGCTTCCTCGATGCTTTAGGTATATGTTTCTAACCTTACTACTTCTCTAATCTACTTTATTGAAGTACTCATTAGTAATCATTCTCACTAAAGTGGGGGAAAAATGTATAGGAGTAAATTTGCACCCCTTGGGAAAATTCCCCTTTTACCCTCCTTCACTTTAGGAAACCAATTTCAGAGGCTAAATTCCACCTAAGCCCACTGCCTCCCATCCACTTGGCACCTATTTTGAGAATCGGTTGAAGTGAAACTATTGGGGACTCCTCCATGGCACGCAAACATCCACGTGACGTGCTTATGTCCTTGGAAGATTCCTATAGCGGGAGTCTATAGAGGTGCTACACTTCCCATTGGAAGTCAAATTGTAATGCCTCCCTTCAGCTGACCGACCCGAGTATGGCTATTTTCTTCATCTTTCCTTCAAATTCACTCACCTTGATTCATTCTGGGATCTCTTTCTCATATCTTATCTCCTTCACAATCTTCTACGCAAGTTCTTGAACTCACTTTAGGCATTGAAGCAACATCTTGACACTCCATAGCAACAATCCATCACTCTATCACTTTAGTAGAGCAAGTGTAGAGCAACACCATTGCAACAGAGGCTTGAGTTCCTCACATTTTATCCCCTTACTAGCCTTGAGTGCTTTGGGTGGAGATGGTAATCTTTCTACTCTCCTCTAGTACTTGGTTGAGTAAGCACATTATTTTTTTGTAGTGTTTTAGTGTTCCTTTTTATTTATTCTCTCTTTATCGTATTATTTCTACATCATTGTAAACTTGGCTATCCATGGAGGTGGAAACACCAAAATGAGGGTCTAACTGAGGCAGACCCCTAAACAACCCCCCAACATTTTCCCTCTCTTTTGTGTGTAGGTGGAGATATCTTGGAGTGATCTGGAAAACAAGCTACTGTGTGAGATCGACTTCACCTTTGCTGTAATATATTTGCTTTATCACATTCACTTATATGTTTTGTACTTCATAGTACTATTTTGTTCACTTAGAAATCATTAAATGGGCCATTAGTTCATTTTGTAGTGGTCAGACCTTGTCTTTTTGGTTCTCTGGTGGTATAGACACTAGCACGCCTAAGAGACGCTAGCACGCCGCGCTGTCATCCCAGAACTATGCTTTTGTCCTATGACAGAGAGTTATCTAAGACATAGAGTTGATCCTGAAAATTGATTCACCTAGTCTCTTTTCAATCCTCAGGTCTGTAGAGTGATCGAAGGACCTTACAATCCTCATCATTCTCATCCCTCATCTCCTAACTATCCCTTAAACTAAGGTAAGTTAGCACAACCTGTTGCTCTCGGATCTCCATGATCTGGGGCCTTGGTGTAGCTAGTCCCCCTCTCTTACAACAACAAAAATTTCAACCTTGGTTCATGTGTTGTCTCAGTAAAGACCCGCACCATTAAAGAATCCATTTGTAGATAAATTCCAAATTAAGTTGATCAAAAAAGATCTTTGATATCCAACTGGGAAGCCTTAACATCCAAAAATTACTAACCTAATGTTTCACAAGTTTCCCAAATGTAACATCATCTTTACTTAATAAACCATATATTGATCCACTAACATATTGGATCTCACATGATTCTCCTTCACAAACAACAAATGATATATATTAATTATTTAGCAACTTCCTTAATATCCCCATGTAAGCAGACTAAACTAAGCGAATTTGAGGGTTTGAAGTAGAGTACCATCTTCTTGGCATGTGCTTGATGTTGATGATTTGTATCTTGAATGAAAATAGCAAGCTAGCTACACTCTAAAATCATTGTTACAAAAATAACCACAAAATCCTCTTTAATTGAAATAATCCTTCTAGATATTTCAAGACAAGATATTTTAGTTATTTTCTAAGAGATCTAATTTCACTATCCAAACAACCATCAATCTATTTACTGTATACAATTTCTCAAAATTCAGAATTTGAATGTAATGAAACTAACCATAATTACCAAAGATTTGACACCAAAATGTAGTACAAAATGAATTGTTTGAAAAAAAATGTGTTTTGATAAACCAGATATACCCTTGATATATTGATTTAAATAACAAGGAAAGATCAAACTAGAGACAACTAGATAAAATTCATTAATTCACTTCAACAAAAAATTGAAACCAAAATTTGGCCACCAATTATAACTTCATTCTATTGATCTTCAAAAAGATTTTACAATATGTTTCAAAATTTTGTCCGGACTGACATGTCGAAAAGTGTCTTTTTAGTTACCCACTTTTAACACAAATCAAAAAGTCTTAATTATTGTTGTTTACATAGGATTACATAAAAGTAATGAAAGATGAGAAATGAAGAGAAATGATCAGATGTTGAAGTCCAGAGCACTCACAACATAAGAAAGTCCGTTACTCATCGTAAGGTACCTGTGATCATTCAGATTTGGAAAGGTCCTCTCTCCATGATAGTATCTGCAAGGCTTGGTAATTCACTACAAGGCCTATTCTTCTGGGGAGCTAGATATGTTTTCTCCCATTGGTACACTATGTAATCATGAGGCCATCTATACTCCTATATTTTTTTGTGTGTTGGCCAAGTGACTCTTCCATCTGCTGTCTAATAACCCTTTGCCATCCGTGATGAATTTTGAGTATCCAACATCTAGTGCAATTATTCCATCCAAGGTTAAATTGAGGAGGTGAATATTTATGTCACCATCCTTCTGTAAATTAGCAAGGCAGATGGGAATAATTTTTCTAACTCATCTATCCAATCCTTGGAGCCTTTCATTTGATCATCATCCCTTAGTATCTTAGGCATGAACCACTAGTTTAGTGTGTGAAATGAATCCATTCTTGCCTTGATCTTTTGGTCTTCTGTAGATATGTATTGAAATTCATCTATGACCATTCATACCATTTGCTCAGTAGGTTTTTAAGATGTGGGGGCCTCAACACTCCCTTGTAAAATTTTGGACAAAGTTAAAGGTGTGATGTATAGGTTTCCATTTCTTGAATAAGGGTTCCAATATAGGTATATGGGCCTTTATCTAATCAACTGCTTGTGACAAGGAGACATAATATTCATACACATTTTCCAATTTTTCCATAGTTAGTTTAACCCTATGCTCCAAGATATTTTCCAATACCCTGAGGGTTTGTCTTTTTTCTCCTTCCTTTGTTTCTTCATTAGTCTTTTTCAACTTCTCAATTTCTTGTTTTAGCACATTTAATTATTCAACAATGATTGCACTTGTATCAGTTTGGATGGCAGGGGGTTGGTATATTTTTAATTCTATGCTTTGGGAAGGACCTAATCCCTTCAATTTCTCTTTCAATTTAATAATTTCTATGAATAACCTATTCACCTCATCATTTAGATCAGTCTATTCTTTCTCATATTTTGCCAATATAAGCTCCATACCTTTAATCACAACCCTAGTAAATATTGCCGAGTGTATTTTCATAGTAGTCACCTCCAATGCTGATGTATCTTGAAGTGTCTTTACCATGGTAGTCCCTCTCATTTCTTGTACAACATCAAGCAATCTTGATTTTTTTGTTCTTTTTTTCTTTTTCCGAAAGGCTAGGGTTTCAATTCTTGGATTGTAACCTATGCCACTCATTCCCTCATATAAATTGAATTCAAAACAAACATGGGATATTCTTGGCTTCTTACTTGATCTAGTAAGAATATATTTTTTAACTCCATCCTAGGAATAATTAGTATATTGCTTTCTAAGACCAATTTTTGTACTTCTTGGGGGCTAATAGTAATTTCATTAATCCCAAGTTCTTCAAAATTCTGGGCAACAATTTGGTCATGCTGTGACTCCTCAATGCCCATCTTCTTAATTTGGAGTCTCTCCTCAAATTATTTCATTTTCATCTTAATCCAAAAATCCTTAAACTCGGGAGTTTGAATAAAGTCATCATCTTCAATAAATCTAAGGGCAAGAATCACCCTTTCATCATCGTCCACTTCTTGATCATTATTCCCATGTACATCCACTCTTTCTTCTAGTTTGTGACCATCAGTTGCAAGCTTAGGCAGTGGCTAATCAACTTCATCATCTTTAAAATTCAAAAGTACATTGAATACCTCTTCAGTATCCCCTTCTCCTTCACTTATTTCATATGCCACTAAGGGGGGCACTCCATGTTTCTTCTTCCTTTTAGGACTTGGTTGCTTAGGGGATGCTTCTAATTGTATTGTTTCCGTGTCTGGTAAGGGCTTTGTGATTACAATACCACTTGGTTTTATGGGCAGCTTGGAGGGTTTTGAAGACTAAACCTCATTTTTCTTTTCTGGTTCAACATATAATCTTTCAAAGTTATCAATTATTAAGTTCATCCTTTTGATAAGATCCCCTTATTCAACATAGAATCAATGTAGTGTCCCTTTTATTCTTCTCCTCCTCAAGCCTCTTTATGATTTCCCACTTCCTCTTCCTCTGAAAAACTTCATGAGGTGTTAAGCAATTTCTTATTTCATCTTCGTAATCCATTACATGGGTAATCCCAACTCTAGTGAGAAGAGTTTGCTTTATAAAATTAATATGCCCTTTAGGATCAAAGACCCTTTCTCCTTGTGACTTCAATGAATACCTCATATTCAAATAATTTTGTAGTTGTTCAAGAGTGTTAGACCCTATGGATAGCTCCCTAGATTCAGTTAGGTTAGGGAGGAATGTCCCCTTTTTCTATCTTTTCATAACATCCTACTCCATCCATTGAATTTTCCACATAAATTATAAAAATGCAATTTGAATAGAAATTTTTTTAGGTAAAACGTGTGGGTCTTGAGGACACCCATAAAACCTTATTCCTATTTGGTTTGCTAAGAAGAACCAACCACCGAGGTTGTAAGTGTGTCTCTGCTCTGGCTTCAATGCTAAAGGTCTTAATACTTGTATTATTTTATTAGGAAATCTTGGTGAAATATGATCAAGACTGGCCATGACCTTTATTATGAAATCATCATGAAATATTACATACCCACTATTTTTACATCTACTATTCTAGATGTAACACAAGTTTTGAACAACCAACCTATTTCCTTATTAGTCATTCCCAAACACATTCTTTTAGACCATCTCTTTCTATTTTGGTACAATATTAAATGACACAACATAGAGTATTTCCTAAAATTGATGGGAGCTGAGTTCTCTCTTACTTGCAAAAATACCTCATGTAGCCCTTTCTCAATTTCAACAACAAAGTCATATTCAATGTTCACTTCAAGATTTTGTATCTTCATTGCCATCATCATGAGATAGATTGGCATCCTGTCTTCAACATCTATTCCAAGCACTTGGCACAAATAAAAATAAGTTCTTTTGGAATATACTTGGAAGTCTTCTATGGAAAATGACTCAATTTACGAGGGAGAGATATGCGTCCTATTTTTACACCCCTTTTCATGCATAAAGGAAGTTTGTCACTCCTATAATTTTTTATCAATCTCCTATAATCCTCCGAACTTCTGCCCAAGTCGATCTTAGTGATAGCTTTCTTGTTTAACATAAAAAACTATATTTGCTTCTTTAGTCAGCACAACTACTGGTGAACCATCTGGCAATCTTATAGTCCTAGTAGCCAAGTGATAATATTGTGCCAATACTTTAATAAAATCAACATCTATGAAGACATTTCAGACTATCAATTTGGCCAAATCTAAGGTCCAAGGATTCGAAGCTAGAACCTTGTCATCCCTTTTTTTCATAAAAGTACCAAAATAGATCCCACCCTAAGATAGGGATAATTGGGTCTCTACATCCATGGGCTGTATCTTTAAACACCTTGTTGAATCCTTTGTCTATAGAATTGGGTAACACATCTAAAATGGATTGTTGCAGGGACCTCTTGTTTGATTTAGAAATTATGGACTCTTCCTTTTTACTCACAAGTTGAATTCTTTTGGGTGGCATGATGAATAATTTACTCATACTTGATTTCTTTAAGTGTCTACTTGTAGGAGAAAATTTAGTTCTTATACACTTGCTACATAGGGTTTCTGTGAACTTACCCGACGAAGTAGAAGCTGTAGAGTCTTCCCCCTTGAACTTCCTCACCTCCAGTACATTGAGCTATGTGAATGATTGAAAAAGTGTCATTGATTCCCAAGTAATATTTGATGTTGAGCTTGATCACCTCCTATTAGTGTCAATTCATGGAAAATATTTTATAATGTGTCATATTTTGAGTTTAAATACATGCCTTTTATATTGGGAAATCGAATGGTTCATGTTTAGAGGTGTAATAATTTCCATTGATGATTTAAATGCTTTGATATCTTGTACCGCAGTACCAATATGTCATATCAAGACCACTACGGGGTAGCGGAGGGTTAGTAGTACCACCACCCCACACACACCCCTTTGGACTCCTATGGGACGATAGGTTAATTCTAGCGGTTGAGTGATTGTACACCGCCATACCACTCTATCATATCAAGACTGCTATGGGGTAGCAGTATGGTAGGGTTAGTAGTATCGCCCCCCCGTGCACACCTCTTTGGAATCCCATGGGACAACAAGTTAATTCTAGTAGCTGAGTTATTGTTCACCACTATACCGTAGTGTCACTATTTACCCCTTGCGAGGTTGCGATTTACTTTAGTTGTTAACATGTTCTCACTGCCACCCCTCACTATTCATATTTGGTTGCCACGGTATTATGGTAAGAATTTATACATTGACCTATATGTCCCTCCATCCCACACATACCTCTATTGACTGCTGCGGTAGTGCGGTATTGGATTTTATTATGAATGTAGTATTTAAGATATCGTTTTATTGAAAAGATTGAACATTTTTATAATTTTGCAGTCTCTCAGTTTCAGTTTTCAGTGTCAGTCAGACCTAAGAGATCATTTCTTTATTTGTAATGAGGAGGCTTAGTTCACCTAATGTTAAGATATCTATATGTATTATTAAATCACAAATGTTCATTATATGCTTGCATCTAGAAAACATAAAGGATATACACAATATTCTATTCTAACTAAACAAAATTAATTTCAAAATTTCAACCAAATTAAGAAAACTAAGAAGAATGATTGAACCTAACTTTAAATGCACTTCAAATCAATAGTGAGCATCTTAGGTTTTGTATACAATGTACCAATAGAATAATGATGATTACATTTAGAAATGTATTAGTAAAACAACAATGAATAAGCATACCTATACTCAAATCTTTATTACATTTAATAATAAATTACACCATACATATAATCAAGGTTTAGGTGACAAGCTAACCTCTTAAGGTGATAAAACATCATCATAATCATTTGCATTGCCAACAAGATCATAATCCTGATCACTCATGTTTGCATCTACTTTATTTTCTTCCTCATCCTCATCTATGACATGCAATACATTCTCTCTCCCAATCTCTACATTGGTAATCAAAATCTCTTCTTCAAACACTCCATCATCGTCTTCATCCACTTCTTTGAATGTTTCTTGTAAATTAACGTATTTCCCATTAGGCATTATATCAACAACTTCCATGAATTTTTGTTTTGAACGAGACTTTGTTTGAATGACATATGACCATCCTGTGCTTCTTACACCATCAATTAGAAATGATTGGTTAATTTGAAGAGGGGAAACACGACTCATCTGCCTCTAATAAAAATTGTCTTGTATTTGTGTGTAAAAATCCATACTCATCAAATTGTACTGTGGATGGTCAGATCTACTTAAATTTTAATAATATAGGACTATTTTCACCATAGTCCACTTGAATAATTTCTTGGATGAATCCAACAAAAAATTTCTTCTCAGTTTCGTGAAGAAATTCAGCACTAACAACACAATCACAATTTGTCTTTCCTTTGTCTTTTTCTTCCACTCTTAAATGACTATCATAGGCTCTATTAAAACAAATAGCCCATAAATGTGGAGATTATGAAAGCTCACTTTCCTCTGTTGTTATATCTTGACCTTCTTCTTTTGCATCACTGACTGCATTAGCAATCCATTCTTCAAATTTTAGAAAAGAATCACCTCCAATCAAATCAACATGACGTCTATGCTTTTGAGGTTGATGTTGCATCCAAGCTTGATTATTTTCTTCATATTTTCTACATACAATATTAACGTAAAAATAGTAAGATTAATAATATGAATGTGTAAATGCAATTGAGTAAATAAATTATTGTGTAAATTTTTGTTTACCCATGCCACTTATCGAATGAAGATGTGTTTTAAAGAATATAGGCATGCATCACACTTATTTCTTGATGTGATAGATTGAAGTGACATCCATTGCCTTCTAATACTTCACCTGCAACTCTCTCTTCTTTGTCATCATCCCATACACACCGATTGACATTTCTAAAATCCTTCATATATACTATGCAAAATCCCATGGCCTCTTGCATTGAATATTCCTCATACATGCTACCTTCTAGTTTTTCCCTAGTATGAACATTTTTTTTAAAAACCATCTTATATCATTCTATAGGATAAATCCATCTCATTCTTATTGGGCCACAATTCTCTAGTTCATATTTTAGATGTATCAAAATATGCATTGAAATGTTAAAGATTGTTGGTGGAAATTCCTGTTCCAATAGACAAAGGAGTTCAACAACCTCCTCCCTCAAACTATCAAAGTTTGAAGGATCTAATACATGTAAACTCATTCTCTTTAATATTAGGCCCAATCTTATAACTGCCAATCTTGGCCCCTTTGCCAAACTTAATATATTTACCACAATAGGTAAAATATTCTCTATTATGACATGATAGTAAAGGGTATTGAGGACTTTTAATCCATTAATGTCACTTTGGCTTCTAATACTACTACTTACATATCCAGTGTGAAAGTGAGTCTAAGACATCAACTGTAAGAATTATGCTCGTTGTTCCTTTTTCTAGACATAAGGAGCACTAGGTTTTCTATATTTTTCATCATCATATTTTTCAACCCAAAGATTTCGATGAATCTTTAGTTGTCAAAAGTCTTCAGGTGATGAAATAGTATCAAAAGGACCAAAACAAGTTTCTCTAATAGCATAGGCTATATTTTTCTCAGTATGCATAAAGTCAATAGTGTCCCTAATGGCTATATCCTTAAATTATGGAAACTTATAGAATATGCACAACCTTTATACACCACTTTAATTACATGGATCATATCTACTACCAACAATCCCATCATTTTCAATAAATGACATTTTTTTTGTCCATTCTCAACAATGTAATCACCTATTATTAGCAATGGTGCTTCATGATTCTCTTCTTGACCATTGAACTATGTTTTTTGTTGATGATATTAATGATGATCCATTTTAAGGTAAGCACAATGTCCACAATAAATACATTTACATAAACTTATTGAGTGCCTCACAAAATCCTTAAAGTTGTAAGCAAGACATTCATGGTATCCATGAACACTAAGACCAAATAATGTGCCATATGTAGGACGATAATGAACCATAAACAATAAGGAAGTATTAAAGTGAATTTGATTGTTTGACCATCCTTGAAAGATTGAATTGCTTTAATTCCTTTCCACAATTCCATTAGCTCATCATATAATGGCTCTAGATAAGCATCAATTATATCTAAAGTCACATTTTTCTTTCCTGATACAATCAGTGATAGCAATAAGAGAAATGGTTTAGTTGCTAACCATGGAGGCAAGTTATAATTTATTAAAAATACTAGCCAACTTTACCATTTAGTACTTTTATCTCAGAATGGGTTCACCCCATCTAGATCCAAACTCAACCTTATATTATGATGATCTTGAGAAAAATCAAGCCATCTATTATCAAATTCCATCCACGTCTTAGAATCAGGCACATGTCATTTTTTTCCATCAGTGCTATTATTATGGGCATGCCATTGCATAAGTTTAGAAATATCTTTGCACCTATACATTCAGAGAAATCATGGGATTATCAGAAAGTGGCAAAGAACCTTTTGTAGGAACCATAATTGATTTCAACCCTTGTCTATACCTTGCTTCATGACATTTCAAACATTCACTCTCACCTGCAAGATTCTTGCAAAATAATACACAACCATTCACACATGTGTGGATGTTTTCATACCCTAATCCTAGCTTAGTGATTTGGTTTTTACATTGACTTCATTTTGTTGGCAATGTGGAGTTGGGTGGTAACAACGAACTTAATAATACCAATAACTGATTTACACTCTTATTTTTCCAACAAAACACCACTAGCAAGTTAAGAATTTGAAGGATTGTTGTCAAATGAATTAACTTGCAATTAGCATACATAGGCTTTAAAGCATCCTCCATCAACTTGGCCCAATCACCGTTTAAACCCTCATTCAACATTCTATCAAATTAAAACCCTTCATCTAACATTGTTGCCTCTTCATCTCTCACACTCTGCAATTCTATCATATCTTCATAGTAATTGTAATCCCAAGGGCTCATACAACTATGCCCATATCTTATCATATGTCGATAAATCAAACTTCTTTTTCTCACCTTTCTACCAAGACAATCATTACATGGACATGGATATTTGTCCATGTCCCTCTCATCGACTACTCTCTCATCAAATGCATGGTATTAATCCATAGTCAACCTTTGACATTGATCCATTTGTAATGTTCCACACATAGAAACAAAAAATTGTAGACTAAGAGACAAAAACCATTTTTTAAAATTAAAAGGCATTTCCATAGCAATAGAGTTATCGAGAGAAAATGAAATAGAGAGTTAACTTAAGAATTGTAAAAAATAGGTTTTTGTAGTTTATATTCAAGTTATTGATTACATTGCATTGTACATCTTTCAAACTTAGAGCATTACTTCACATTTCATAACTAATAACTAGATGCTGCTAGATGACAAAATGTAAAAAATGTAGACTAAGAGACAAAAACTATTTTTTAATTGAATTAAGGCATTTCCATAGCAATAGAGTTATGGAGAGAAAATAAAATAGAGAGTTTAACTAATGAATTGTAAAAAATATATTTTTGTAGTTTA
The DNA here is from genome assembly GCA_007115665.2 of Sequoiadendron giganteum. Taxonomy (NCBI): domain Eukaryota; kingdom Viridiplantae; phylum Streptophyta; class Pinopsida; order Cupressales; family Cupressaceae; genus Sequoiadendron; species Sequoiadendron giganteum. Next base: position 307,515,503 of record CM021108.1, on the reverse strand, counting down.
TATTCAAATTTATGATTGAATTGCATTGCACATCTTTCAAATTCAAAGCATTACTTCACATTGCATAGCTAATAACTAGATGTCGAAAGATGAAAAAATGTAAAAAATTGTAGGCTAAGAGGCAAAAACTATTTTTTAATTGAAAGGTATTTCCATAGAAATAGAGTTATAGAGAGAAAATAAAATAGAGAGTTTAACTAATGCATTGTAAAAAATAGATTTTTGTAGCTTATATTCAAATTGCTGATTATATTGCATTGCACATCTTTCAAACTCAAAGCATTACTTCACATTGCATAACTAATAACTAGATGCTGATAGATGACAAAATTTCAATTACAATATATTTTTACAAAGTCAACCTAAGCAGTTATGCAATTACTTCACATTGCATAACTAATAACTAGGAGTAGTTTCCAATTACATTTTCTTGTCATGGAATTCCATGAGACCATATTTCTTTGAGGCATGTTTTCAAAATGTTCATTGCCTTGTCTATGCTACCACATTTTTCATACATGTCTACCAAAGAATTTTATCAAACAGATCACTACCTTGTTGCTATGGCTAAAATCCTAAAACAAGTGCTTTTGAACAAGCTATGGATGCTTGGGAAAAATCTATCAAAGCATAATAGTAAGCAATAGCATAGATAAGACAATGAACTGGTTGAAAAAGTGCCTCAAAGAAATGTGGTCTCATGGTGATGAAATTCCATGGGAATCCATAACCATTCACTTGTCATGGAATTCTTCATGGAATTCTATCACCATGAGACCACATTTCTTTGAGGCATTTTTTCCAAAGTTCATTGCCTTGTCTATGCTACCACATTTTTCATACATATCCACCAAATAATTTTATCAAATAGTTCATTGCCTTGCTACTATGGCTAAAAGCCTAAAACAAGTGATTTCAAAAAATCCATGGATGCTTGGAAAAAATATATCAAATCATAATAGTAAGCAACAAGCTATGGTGTCATGGTTTTTTTTTGGCATAGAAATCAGCGTGATTTTATTTGCATTTTTTGCAGGCTTTAAACGCATTTTATTGGCAATTTTGCTGTTTGAAATGGGGAAAAATATCTGTGGTCAATTTTTTGAATTTTTAATTGTAGGATTCTCACAATTAGTGAAAAAGGTAGATTTCATGAAGGAATGTAAAAGATGTGTAGAGCCTTTGAATTAACCCATATGTGCAATGACATTGAATCATTTAACAAACTGTTTTTCTTCACAAGGCAACATTTTCTTGTGGAACAATTGACTGAGATAGCTCTTGTTTCAACTAACTACCCTCTCATGAAATATCATTCATATTATAATCTTGCATGATCATTGTTACTAGATTTTTCTTACAGCTCAATCAGGTAGAGCTTGTTGATTTTAAATGAAGAGAGGTACATTTGACATTTATCTTCCCTATATTAAATTCAATTGTATACAAAAAAATAATTAAAAAGATTACAAGTTTCAGTAACAGATTATTGCATTTATACAAGTGCATACAATATGGAGAATACTTGAACAAATCTTTCTGAAATTAATCTTTATTGATTCAAAAGTACATATTTGTCTCACACAAGTCGTGGGACTTAACTTGTCCAATGAAAATGAAAGACAATTTATACACTGATAGATGAACAAAAGAAAAGGAATGCACATATAGGAGAAGAGGCCAGTCATTGCTTGATGACTAGTTAGTATGTGTCACCTTGCTCTATCTCCTATTTTGAGTTGTCTTGTGTCTTCCATAGCTCCTGCTTCTAACCCCTGCATCTGAGAAAATTGCAATGATGTTAGAGTAGTGCTTTAAGCAATGAAGGCTCCTAACATTACATGTACATGCACCCATTAGTGTATAAACCATCTTTCACATGCATCAAACAAACAAATTGTACTTGTCGAAGAAAGAAACAAGATCATCTGATGCATCTATCATATTGATATGTTTTTTCTAAATGTTTGCTTCATGTGCAGATACAATAAAAACAAAATTAATATTTTATCAAATTTCAGCACGTGGGATAAATGTGGTTCCCACAAGGGTTGAGCCCAACGTGCCTTGTTGTGATTTGAAGAAATCATAAAGGCTGTGTTCAGTGTTCAATAAAATAGTTTCAGGAAATGTAATGATGTATTTTTCATAAAAGTACTGTTTGAGCCAAAAAGACATGATAAATGACAGTCAAATCTAGCATACAGTGATAAGGGACATTCACCATAGCTTATAATACATTCACGTTTTATTGGAAGATAACATGTTGCACAAGTTTATTTCCTAGTAGCTTCATATAAAAGTAGCAACATATAGCCATTCAATCACAATAAAAGTGTTGATTGTGTCATCAACAATGGAGCTCTTTGATGCACATGTAGTAATACAAAATGAACAGTGGAAAACCACCTTATTGTAGACCTTTTAAAGATGATAAGTTTGGAGTCCATATACAAAGGTATTTCTAAAGAAAATGAGTACACAAAGTAGTGGCCATGAATTCTAGAATGACACAATCAAGTGCAGCAAGGCTCTGTTCTATAAGAGCCTCTAGTAAGGATTTTCATTCACAACACGGAGGAGAGGACTAGTGAATCTACAAGGCATTTCTTTATGGGATACAAAGTACTTTATTTTAAAAATAATATTAATCACTCATTTGGTATTTGAATAAATAGAGCATCTGTGATACAATGCGGTGATAGTTTTCTTTAGAAATGAGAGAGTAGGAAAGATGCATTGAGCCTTTGAATCATACTCGTACTATGCAATGGTGTTAAATCATTTTGCAGACCATTTTATTTCACAGGGCAAAGTTTGTTTATGAAACAATTGGCTGGGATAGCTCGTGTTTTGACTGTATGAGATCTTATGAAATCTCTTTCATAGTATAATCTCACACAATCTCCGCAGAGGCCGCGACTTGTACAGTGCAAGCATTACCTATAGATGGTGTGTCATGAAACCGTGGTTGGAAAAGAATAAATGCAGAGCTAAGGTTTTGTATCAAAACCCTTTATCTTTTGCAGAGAACCACAAACATCATGAAAATGAGGAATTTTAGATAGAAACAAAGGCCGAGTGTCAAGGAAAATTACCAGAAGAAAAGATATGGCCATGGCCATGATATAGAGACAGCATGGAATCTATAGGAAAAATGCATGAGTTTCTCAGGAAAAAACATCCCCGAGGCTTGAATCCAGTATAGTTATGGTGGCCACTTAGAGAGATGTGAAATACAGAAGATAATGAAGCTTAAAACAACATTTTTATTCAATGATGTTGCAAGAATATATAAACCATGAAGGGAACCGTGAGCAAGAAAATACATAAAAAAATAAACAAAGCTCAAATGGAGGTGTTTTCTTCAGAAAATGAAGTGAAAATATTTCCAATATGCTTACCCAGTATTCCTATTGATTTCTTGTATGTGAGATGTTCTCCAAATCTGCATGAAGAAGGCTCAAGGGAGGTTTTAGAAGGCATGGAATAATTTGAAGCTCCAGGTGAACCCTAATCATGGTGGCATAATAGAGTGCCAAGTGAAGGGTCGATGAACCAAATGATGGTGTGAGTTTTGATCATTAGGGTTTCTTCTACCCTAAAATGTCGACAACATAAAGGCATGTTTCTTTCCTTTTATTTTTTTAAAACTTTGCAATAAACCAAGACCCTTGACCGTTTCACTAAGGTATTTTTTTTTTGTAAGGATTAATACCTTGTGTGTATGCTATGTTTTGCGAAGACTTGGTCAATATTCCCTTTTCATATTTTTTCTAAAACATGACTGAGCCTTGTATTTACCTTTGCATTGATCTCAAATGTAAAACATTATAATTAAGTGATAAATTATAAATCACTTATTATAACTATTATTTTAGATGCAAAAATGGGTATATGCTTTGTAAATTCCATTAAAGGGACACGGTTGAGTCTTTATGACAAGGAGAGGGTATATAGGGAAGTTATTTGAAATTTGCAAACATATGGAGAAGAAATAGGAGCCTTTATTTTTATTTTTGGAGCAAATGGGAGATTTTAGGGGGTGGTTTGATGTGTCATCATATTTGAAATGGTCAAGTTTGACCTTTTCATCCATTTGGAACCTTTTTGATGAGGATTTTCATGCTAAATTTTAGGCTCTTTGGAGGCGTATGAAAATAAGGTTTCTAGAACCCTTTTTAGTGGAGCTACTTGGAGAGGATGATATATCCTCATTTTTAACTCATTATGAGGGAGTTCTTGATTGGCACTTCTGCACTTAGTGACTTTTTGAGTCCTTTGGCAGAATATTGCAGATTTTTGTAACTCATTTGGACATGGAATACAATACAGACCTTGGGTATCATTGAATGAAGTATTTTTGCCTTCTTATTACTACAACATTGTGTATTTCCACATGATTGATTATGTTATTGTGAGATTATATTCATTTCCCTTAACTCTGTCTCATGGATTTAGTACCTTTTTGCAGAGAAGTGTGATGTTGTAGGTTATAATCCGTGTCAAGATTGCAAGTTGCTTTTAGTTGTGAAGTGTTTTCCTCCTAAGAGCTTAAGCAGTAAGGCCTTTTTATAAAACACTTATACAAAGCACACAAAAATAGGTTGTGCAAGTTGTTTTCCAATCATTGTATGCAAGTGTATGAAATCTGAGTTTCAAGTCTAGGTAATGTTTAGGTGTATCACCATAGGGTTTAGTTTTCATTTTCATGCATTATTTCTTACCCTTTTCCTTCACAATTAGTAGTTTTAGGTGATAACCCAACTAGGAAGACGCCTTCTCTGGAGGTTGACCTCTACTTATCAAAGCCCAAACTTTGAGAGGTCCTCCCATGTTATATTGGATTGTTGAATTTCACATTCAATAGGGTACAAAATCCAATTGATAATAATTCTGGCATGCTTGGTGGGACTGTAACTTTTTTCAACTCAAGTTTTCTACATTTTGGCTACTGTTTGGTGTGTACAATAGTTAAATTTTTCCTTCTAAGGTATTTCATATACATACTTGGTGATTCTGAGACTCTGGTTTAGTGGAAAACTAGTGTTACTGTTACTTCACAATATTGAGAAATTGGGTTTTTTCTCAATGTTATCAGCCTTTGGAGTAGTTTAAACAACACTTGGCGACTCCAAGCTCAAATCTTCTAGTCTAAAAAACACAAGTGCTGGTATGCCTCAAAAGAATCTATTAGTTTTGAGGTTCCAGCTCTTTGAATAGTAAAAAAAAATGTCAAATTTTCATGAAAATGCTTACTATTACTCTCCATATCATGATAATGTGCTTATCAACATCCCATGTTTTTTTAGGAAAACAAACATACCCACAATGAGTACCACCCACCCATCCCTATCGAGCCTTCAAATCAGCCTACAAATGATTATCCATATAATCAGCCCCAAGAACACCCTTACCAGAATGTACTAGATTTGATCCAATTGGTCAACCATGCATTGTGGGATCTGAGTTAAGGTATTCACAACATGAAGAATAATGATATTAGTAAGGTGCTTGCATGCCCATCTAAGATGTTGGTGGACATCAAGATGCAAAATAAGATTATTAATCTGCAACAAGAAATGGTTGAACAAGCCTATTCTTATGATTAGGAGTTGAGGATGTAGTTTGAAGAAGGTCTTGAACATGAGATATCTGCTAAGGAGGGGCACATGAGGCTTTTGTCGGCTTGGGTGAAAATCAATCAGGCTTACCTAGAGTATCATTGCAATCTACATGAGGAGGTTCAAGAAAGGAAATTTGAAGGTGCTCTTGATATGTAGAGAGTTGCAGCTAAAGAAGAGAAGAACCTTGATCAAACTAACTCAAGCTCACTCACCATGAAAGAGAATAGAACTCCAAATCTATTGCAAATGGCTCTAGAGCAGTATCGGTTAACACAAAGAGAAGCTCTCCAAGATAGTGAGATAGTTGTTCTAGGACAACAAGAAGACATCAAACTAGCTGATGAGTTGTTGATTAATGATGATCAATAAGAGAATAGAGCCTTGGAACATGATGAGGAGTATGAAATTGAACCTGATACTATTCCCCAAGGTGAGAGCTTTGAGATTTTTGAGCATTTTTTAATTGAAGAAGAAGCTAATGTTGAGCTTTATGAAGAGGTGTGCATGGAAATAATTGAACAACTTTGTTCAAAGATTGATGACAAGGAATCAACTCTGTTTGAGGAGGTTGAAATTCATGCTGAAATTCAACAACATGTTCATAGGTTTGAACAAGAAACCTCTCACAAACCTGTTTTTCAAGATCTTGTTTGGTCAGAAGAGCTTCCTTTCTGCTGTACAATAGAGCTTGAAGCTGATTTTATAAGACCCCTTTGTTTTTCCCTTTTGATCGAACAATGTTCTATTTGGTTATGTCTCATTTTATGTTTGTATTTTGACTTAGAACTCGGTTGCTGTTTGATCACTATCTATATCGTGTTGTGGTGATGTATTTTGGTGTGATGGTGTATTTTTCTGATGTTATCATTATGGCATGCTTTGGATTAGCATAGTGGATAATTGAATTAATGATGTTTATGATTTTGATCATATTAATGATGTTAGATTCATCAGTTAGTAATACTGTATTGGTGAAGGGGACAGATTGCACCACTCACTTGCGAGCGCCCTGCAATTCTGTGATTTCCTCTTCATGGTGTGTTTTAATTATGACATATATATGCATGTGGATACACTCTCTGTTCGTAGGTTGACAGGTACAAGACAACGACTCCACCTAGTTTCACAGGTTTCAGTGTGTCCATTGCCCAACGGTATTCGATTGGTAGATAGTAGCTAGGTTTTCTGTGCCAAGTCGTCACGCTAGTCATAATGTGTCATCGGGTCTTAGTCGGGTTAATTGTTTTATATTGTTCTCTCTCTTCGATTATTTAATTGCAAGTTGAAAAAGGTAATTAAATGGCTGTATGCATTTAACTTATAAATTGAAATTGATCTGGTATTATGCTAATAATGTAATTTATTTTATTAATTAATTTAATTTAATTAATAAATAATTTAATCGTGGATTAGATTTATTTATTAATTAATTAAATTAATTGTGCTGAAATTAGATAAGTTGTTCATTTTGAAATTTATGGATTTTATTATGTGAAATCGGAAAAATGAAAGAAAAGGTTTTAAATTGCTTTTTTAGAAAATTTGAATTCAAAAATTGAAAAATTGGGATATTTGTTATTCTGTTTTTTGAAATTTATGAGGGTGGTTGCACTGATATTTTAAAGATATTTTGGAATTTTCTTATTATTGAAATTCCCTTCACAATTTTGAGAGGATGAAGTTTGAAATTTGAAAAAAAAAGAGGAAGAGGATTATTGCTGTTGGATTTTTGGATATTTGGAAAAGGAAGTTGAATCTGTTGGAGGAGTTGGAATCAGAGGAGGGGTTCACAAACCACCATTGTCATTCTTTAGGCTTTTGGTTAAGGTTTTCTTCTTAATTGTTTAGTGTCATTTTGCAATTTCAAGATTGTAGATTGTTGTTTGGAAAACATTCAAAACCTTTGTCGATTTACAAGAAAACCCAGTTTAAATCTTGTTACAAATTGTGAAAACCTCTCTTTGTAAATGAAATTTTCTCAACAAAAATGAGGTTCTTGGCTGTAAATGGTTATATCAATTTTTATTTGCTCAATTTGATCTATTAATTTGGAGATTTAAATTCATATATATATATGTATATATTCATATATTGACATATATATATATATTGTTTATATACTTCATTTTTGGTGGAGTTATGCTGTTAAAAGTATTTTTTTATATAAAAAAAAAAACCCTATGTAAGGGCGCAGACTTCTAAAAATCCATAGGAAATTGTTTTAAAAAAATAAATAAATTATAAAAAAATATATGTTTGGGGGGGCTGGGGACTCACCCCCACTGTGCCCCGATGGGAGATGTGTTGGGGGGGAGCTGCACCCAGTGTGACCCCCATACCCTCCACGGCCACCGCTGGCACTGCCGCCGCCACTGTTGGTGGCCGGTTGTGCTAAGAACAGCCGCGCCACCAACACTGGTGGTTGGCTGTGCGTAGCACAACGGTCGCCCAACAATGGGGTCGGCTGGAAAGCCGCCACCCCATGGCCGACTGTGCAGCTGCTGCCCTCCATATCCACCGCCCTCTGCTAAGAAAAAATGAGGCCACGAAAAATGCACGACCAACCCTAAAAATGGCGCACGCCCCAACAGGTGTTGACCCTTTAATTTCGTTTCTTTTAATATTAAAATATATTTAATATTTTAATTTTAGGATTTTATAATATTAGAATATATTTAATATTTTTAATATTATATTTCATAATATTAAAATATTAATATATTTGTATTATATAAATAATTATATGTATATATATCTTATAAAGCTATATATGCATATTTGGTATAAATATATATATATATTATTCTAATATATATATATATATATACATGTTTTTCTTTTGTTGTGAATATAAATTTAATCTAAATAGGAAAATGTTGATTTTCTAAATGTCATGATTTAAATATATTTGGGAAATTTTAGATTATATATATAATAGTTAAATTATGGATTGAATTTTAGAATATTTTATTTGAAAAGATGAATATTGGATTTGAAGGTATTATGTTGTAATAGTGAGATTAATTAATTTTAAAATGATTTATTTTGCAAAGGAGAAATATTTATTTTAAAATGACGTGCCTTGATTTGATTTGATTATTATTTAAAAGAAATTAGGGAATTAAATGTAGGTTTAAATTTCATCCCTTGTCTGAAAGAGACGTTACTGAACCAGTTTATTGAGCAATAAATTATTGAATGTTACTAAGGGAAATGGATTTAATATATCCAAAATTTAGTTTATTTCCTCGCAATTGCCTTATGTGATTATTTCCTCTATGTCCATGTTTGGGGAAATGGGTTAATGGTGTCTTTATTATGTAATTCTTCTAGAGGACCCTAGAGGTTGGGAGTTGTCGTTCGGTGATGTCAACCCGTTGTGAATTCCCTTGGGTAGTGCATGGTGTTTGGTTAGTGTTTAACCCGGTTTCCACGAATGGGGATGTTTTGTACCTCCTATGGAAGGAGTGGTTTATGTGATTTGTGCCTCCTTGTAAGGAGTGGCTTTGTTATGTTTTTTACCTCCAGTGTTTGGAGAGGGTTTTATCTTATGTTGCCTCCTTGTAAGGAGTGGTCTTAATAGCTTGTTTGTTTGCACTTTGTATCCTTGGTGATTGGATGGTATGTGTGTTGTCAAGTAGAAGAGTGGCTTCCGTAGGGGCCAGAGCCTGGAAGAGGTAAGATTGGGTAACCTTTAGAAGTTGTTTAATCAAGTGAAACTAAATCAATAGTTAGAAGATTAGGACCAATGCCTCACTAATGAAGATAATTATGCCTCACTCATAGACATAAGGGCTCATTTAGACTTGGGATGAGTGGGAAGGCTTGGAATGGCAAGGTCATCTATCCTATCTGTATGTAAGGTATTTGATCCCGCATTAGTAAGTATGAGGGCCGAGGATTGGTAGAAGCCACTAGGACAACCCTTTCTGTTGGCCGGAGCCTATGAAGATCCGCAGTGGGTAACTCATGACGAACTGTGTGATGACACTCTGTCTAGGACAACGGTTGGTACTTGTTTTTGTGGGTATAGTTTCCTTAACATACTTGATGTGACCATAGTTGGTATTTGATTATTATGTGTATGGTTCTTTTAACATACTTGACCTACTTTATATCTAGAAGCAATGTGACCATGTAGAGTGGTACTTGTATTGTACTTGCATGGTATATGAGTTGCACTTGTGTTGTACTTATGTTGTACTCGAGTTGTACATGTGTTGTACTTGAGTCGTACTGGTGTGGTACATGTGATTGGTTGTTTCAATATGGTTCAACTTTGTGTTATCCTGTGTCTAGAGGTAGATGGTCTTGGCTAGGATTCCTTGTTACTATCTCCTTGCATGGGGGGTGGGCCTTTGGGTTCCACTTGGTTGGGTGGTATGCACCTAAATCCGTTGGATTCTTTCGTCATGTTCTTTTGTATGAGACTTCTAGTTGGAGAGCTCGTTGGATTCAGTATTAGTTCTTGCTTTATTTCATTTCAGTTGATCTTGTATTATTTTACCCCTCATTTGTTATCAAGGTGGAAGTTGTAATTGTAACCTTATGTATTTGACTTGCCTCATTCGGGGAATGAGAGATGCAATCTTATTTTTTAATTGTGAATAATGAAATTGAAGGTTATCTTTTATGCTTGATGTATTTATCTTGTATGGAATGTATGCATCCTTATTATCTTGAGTTGGTAAATATTATGGATTCATTTATGTTGTTGTGGGTTAAGAGGAAATCTCAGTCTCGTAACCTTAGAGGTTGTTTGCAATGGGTAGTGAACTTGCATGTTCATTGTACTTAAACAAAAAAAATTGGTACGTTTGTGTAGTTAATTACAACTTCCTCTAGGGTTGCGTGGTGGGGCATTACAAATTTATCAGATTAAAGCTTGTTTCAGGAGGTTGCTTCAGTAATCGAGTACTTTCTTGCCTTCATTAAAGATGAGCAACCTATGTTGGACTGTGTTTATTTGAGTGATAATGAGGTTTTTGAAGTTAAACAAGCTATTTGTAAGACCCTTTTAGGAGCTGATAGCTTTGATGAGTTATTAGCGACCTTGGTGGAAGAAGATTGTTCATTGACCATGGAGGAAGAATCAACCTGACAACTTATTATGCAAGATGAAGGTAATGTTGTTGTTTCTAAGCATTCTGATTGTCTTCTAAACTTGGGTATGAAGAAGGAGCCATGTGAAACTAGAAGAAGGAGAGATAACCAACAAGGAAAGCCCAAGTTTTATTTGTTCAAGAGGCTATCCTATCAGATATTTAGCAAACATGGAGTCCTATGAAGCATCAATAATTAATCATGCACTCACACATGAAGGTACAAATGAAAATATCATCAAGGATGTACTTGCAGCTAAAGAAGAGTCTATTCAACTCACTTACCCTCCTTTGAACAACCATATACATGATCAATTTAGTGAGGTAAGTGAACTTGTTTTTCTCTTTTTTGAGGCAGTGCATCATCTTGTTGAATATTTCTCTGTGTCCTATTTTTACTTAGCTGCCATCATGCATGCAAATCACCACATATTTCTTAGAAAAGGCAGTTATTTTAGTCATCCTATGAAAAGTTTTGTTTGACCAACTTCTATGCTGGTTAGGGTGGATTAGAATAGGTTTAGCTACAAGTTCATTCCCTAAGTGCTATTTTTTGCACAGCTAGATAGTTTATTTTCTGCTTTTTTGTTTTCAATAAGTGTCAGGGTGGCTGTCATATAGATCATTTTGAGTTACATAAGTTCTGTCTATTTTCTAAGTTATGTACCTAGTTTCTGAGTGACTCCGTGCCCAAGGATAGGTCTAGGAAATTGGTCAATAATGTTTAGTAGGCAAACACTTCGTAGATGTTGCCAAAAATGTTACCTGATTTTGCTTACAACTCAATCATGTAGATCTTGTTGATTTTAAACGAAGAGAGGTACATTTCACATTTATCTTCCCTATATTGCATTCAATTGTATACAAAAAAATAAAATAAAAAAGATTACAAGTTTTAGTAATAGATTATTACATTTATATAGGTGCATACAATATGAAAAAGATTTCCACAAATCTTTTTGAAAGTAATCTTTATTGATTCAAAAGTACATATTTGTCTCACAAAAGTCATGAGACTTAACTTGTTCAATGAAAATGAAAGACAATTTATACATTGATAGATGAACAAAAGAAAAGGAATGCACATATAGGGGAAGATGCCAGTCATTGCCTGATGACTGGTTAGTATGTGTTGCCTTGCTCTATCTCCTATTTTGAGTTGTCTTGTGTCCTCCATAGCTCCTGCTTGTAACCCCTGCATATGAGAATTGCAATGATGTTAGAGCAGTGCTTTAAGCAATGAAGGCTCCTAACACTACATGTACATGCACCCATTAGTGTATAAACAATCCTTCACATGCATCAAACAAACATATTGTACTTGTCCAAGAAAGAAACAAGATCATTTGATGCACCAATCATATGCATATGTTTTTTCTAACTGTTTGCTTCATGTGTAGATACAGGAAAAACAATATTAACATTTTATCAAATTTCAGCACGTGGGATAAATGTGGTTCCCACAAGGGTTGAGCCCAACGTGCCTTGTTGTGCTTTGAAGAAATCATAAATTTTGTGTTCAGTGTCTTGCATAAAATAGTTTTAGGAAATGTAATAATGTATTTTTCTTAAAAGCACTGTTTGAGCGAAAAAGACATGATAAATGATAGTCAAATCCAGCATACAGTGATAAGGGACATTCACCATAACTTATAATACAATCATGTTTTGTTGGCAGATAACATGTTGCACAAGTTTATTTCCTAGCAGCTTCAAATTTGGTTGTTACATGGTGCTCTAGACATTAGTCATGATAACATTAGATGTTTCATTTCCCTGCATACTGTTGTTTTTTGTTCTTTCTTGACAATAATTTGGAGAATAAAAGACAAGTACAATGGTGTTGATAAGTGGCATAACAGTTTGAAGGGAGTGACAGTCTCAATAAATAGATTTCAAGAGAGCAAGGCATGGTCATAGAAAATACCATAAGGTGCCTTGAGAATGATCTCAAGTGATATGAGAGAAGAATCATAACTTCAATGAGGCTGACCTAACATATTGACAATGCACAGTGATAAAGGTTCAATGGTTTCCACAATCATGAATGGGAAGTTCTCATAGATGGTGATCAAAGGACTACATGATACAATCCTTTCATGAAATGATATGAGAGTTAAAATACAGTGATGTTCATTGGAGAAGTCTATGGTAATGCATTTCTATTCTAGATAAGGGACAATCATGGGCAGATTTATGACAGTTTCAAAAGTAGGAAAATCATGATAATCTCATAAAATGAGATATGCTAATGGAATAATTAAGAAGCAATGACAAGTAAATGCATTCTAAATCACTGTTAATATGCTTAAATTTATGTATCATCATCAGGGGTTCTTTTGAAGAGCAGTGAACAACTAAGTTAATTACCAAATCTATCCATGGTGATCGAGATCAAAGCATAAACAACAATGGGTTCATCTGCAACATTTTCAGGCCTTTGCTAGCACCATAAGGGTAGCAAAATATAGCCATTCAATCACAGTAACAGTGTTGATTGTGTCATCAACAATGGAGCTCTTTGATGCACATGCAGTAATAATAATGAACAATGGAAAACCACCTAATTGTAGACCTTTTAAAGATGATAAGTTTGGAGTCCATATACAAAGGTTTTCTTAAGAAAATGAGTACACAGAGTAGTGAACATGAATTCTAGAATGACACAATCTAGTGCAGCAAGGCTCTATTCTATAAGAGCATCGAATAAGGATTTTCATTCACAACATGGAGGAGAGGACTAGTGAATCTACATGGCAGTTCTTTATGGTATACATAGTTCTCTATTTTTCAAATCATATTAATCACTCACTTGGTATTTGAATAAACAAAGCATTTGTGATACAATACGGTGATATTTTTCTTTAGAAATGAGAGAGTAGGAAAGATGCATTGAGCCTTTGACTCATACTCGTACTGTGCAATGGAATTGAATCATTTTGCAGACCATTTTATTTCACAGGGTAACATTTTTTTATGAAACAATTAGCTGGGATAGCTCGTGTTTCGACTATATGAGATCTTATGAAATCTCTTTCATAGTATAATCTCGCACAATCTCCGTAGAGGCTGTGACTTGTACAATGCAAGAATTACCTGTAGATGGTGTGTCATGAAACCGTGGCTGGAAAAGAATAAATGCAAAGCTAAGGTTTTGTATCAAAGCCCTTTATCTTTTGCACAGAACCACAAACATCTTGACCATGAGGAATGTTAGATAGAAATAGAGGCTATGTGTCAAGGAAAATTACCGGAAGAAAAGATATGGCCATGGCCATGATACATAGACAACATGGAATCTATAGGAAAATTGCATGAGTTTCTCAGGAAAAAACATCCCCAAGGCTTGAATCCAGTATAGTCATGGTGGCCACTTAAAGAGATGTGAAATACAAAAGATAATGAAGCTTAAAAAAATATTTTTATTCACCGATGTTGCAAGAATATATAAACCATGAAGGGAACCATGATCAAGAAAATACATAAACAAACAAACAAAGCTCAAATGGAGGTGTTTTCTTCAGAAAATGAAGTGAAAATATTTCCAAAATGCTTACCCAGTTTTCTTGTCAATTTCTTGTATGTGAGATGTTCTCCAAATCTGCATGAAGAAGGCTTAAGAGAGGTTTTAGAAGGCATGGAAGAATTCAAAGCTCCAGGTGAACCCTAATCATGGTGGCACAATAGAGTGCCAAGTGAAGGGTCGATGAACAAAAAGATGGTGTGAGTTTTGATCATTAGGGTTTCTTCTGCCCTAAAATGTCGATAACATAAAGGCATGTTTCTTTCCTTTTTTAAAAAAAAAAACTATTCAATAAACCAAGACCCTTGACCATTTCACTAAGGTATTTTTTCTTTGTAAGGATTAATACCTTGTGTGTATGCTATGTTTTACGAAGACTTGGTCAATATTCCCTTTTCATATGTTTTCTAAAACATGACTGAGCCTTGTATTTACCTTTGCATTGATCTCAAATGTAAAACATTATAATTAAGTGATAAATTATAAATCACTTATTATAACTGTTATTTTGAATGCAAAAATGGGTATATGCTTTGTAAATGCCATTAAAGGGATACGGTTGAGCCTTTATGACAAGGAGAGGGTATATAGGGAAGTTATTTGCAATTTGCAAACATATGGAGAAGAAATAGGAGCCTTTATTTTTCTTTTTGGATTAAATGGGAGATTTTAGGGGGTGGTTTGATGTGTCATCATATTTGAAATGGTCAAGTTTGACCTTTTCATCCATTTGGAACCTTTTTGATGAGGATTTGCTTGCTAAATTTTTGGCTTTTTGGAGGCTTACGGAAATAAGGTTTCTAGATCCCTTTTTAGTGGAACTACTTGGAGAGGATGATATATCCTCATTTGTAACTCATTATGAGGGAGTTCTTGATTGGCATTTCTGCACTTAGTGACTTTTTGAGTCCTTTGCCAAAATATTGCAGAGTTTTGTAACTCATTTAAACATGGAATGCACTGCAAACCTTGGGTATCATTGAATGGAGTATTTTTGCCTTCTTATTACTGCAACATTGTGTATTTCCACATGCTTGATTAAGTTATTGTGAGATTATATTTATTTCCATTAAATCTATCTTATGGATTTAGTACCTTTTTGTAGTGAAGTGTGATGTTGTAGGTTATAATCTGTGTCAAGATTGCAAGTTGCTTTTAGTTGTGAAGTTTTTTCCTCCTAAGAGCTCAAGCAGTAAGGCCTTTTTATAAAACACTTATGCAAAGCACACAAAAATAGGTTGTGCAAGTTGTTTTTGTAGTCATTGTATGTAAGTGTATAAAATCTGAGTTTCAAGTCTAGGTAATGTTTAGGTGTATCACCATAGGGTTCAGTTTTCATTTTCATGCATTCTTTCTTACCCTTTTCCTTCACAATCAATAGTTTTAGGTGATAACCCAACTAGGAAGCCAACCTTCTCTGAAGGTTGACCTCTACTTATCAAATCCCACACTTTGAGAGGTCTTCCCATGTTATACTAGATTGTTGAATTTCACATTCAATAGGGTGCAAAATGCAAGTGATAAAAATTGTATCATAGTAAAGGTGATTATGACACCACTGGATGCTAATACATTGCATCAATCAAGGAAAGCCAGAGGGCACATGATTTTATGGACAAGTTTAGTTGAAGTTGGGATATCTTAAGAGTTACCTCTCAAATTTTGAAAAGGTTCTGGAGGTCCACCTTGAGAACTATGAGAGCTTAAAAGCTGTAGGCCATATATATGCTCAACAAGGGCAGGAAAAGAAGGCTTTGGAAATTTTAAGAAAGGTACTCACATAAATTGACGTGATGCCCATGCATTTATCAAGATGGGTGAGTTATAAATATCATTAGAACCTAGTGCAACCTTAGATTCTCTTAAGACAACAAAGTCTCTTCTGAAGAAGAGAAGAGAATAAGTATCCATTCAATTGTTAAACAACATTGGGGTTCTTCATTTTGAGCATGATGAACTAGAGTTGGATCAACAAACTTTTATGGAGGCATTAAGAAATGACATTTGGGTTGAATTCATAAATAAAATCCCCAGTGCCAATTTTGTAGTTTTTCCTATGCTCTCTAAGGATATGGAATTATTCCATTGACTAGAAGAAGGTGGTGTTTCACTTGAGTTACCATGGGATAAAGTCACAACACTATTTAATATTGCTAGGTTGTTTGAACAACTACATGATATTGAAAAATGAAATCTTTTATACAGGCTAATATTATTCAAGTTTTCTGATTATGTGGATGCATATCTACATCTTGTAGCCATGGCTTAGGCTTGGAATGAGATCCAACTAATCCTAGAATTGATTGGGGATGCACTTTTTAAGGTGGATAAAAAGTCATCAAATTCTTTATCTATTCTTGGACAAATGGAACTGAAAACAAATGATTGGATTAAAGCAAAAGAAACAATTAAAGCTGCACAAAGTGAATCGGATGAAATGAATTCTTATGTTGACATTTCACTTGGAAATTGGAATTATTTTGCAGCTTTTCGTAATGAGAAGAGGGATCCAAAGGTGGAGGCACAACATCTTGAGAAGGATAGAGAATTGTATTGTAAAATGTTGGCACAAAGACTAGGAAATGTTTATGATGCAAATGGGGAAGCCATTGTGCTAGCTGAAAGGGGTCAATTTGATATTGCAAAGGAATTTTTTACATAGGTACAGGAAGTTGCAACAGGAAAAATATTTGTTCAAATGCCTAATGTGTGGGTAAATCTAGCACATGTTTACTTTGCACAAGGAAATTTTTTGCTTGCTGTGAAAATGTATCAAAATAGTTTGAGGAAATTATATTTTGGAACTAATACCCAAATTTTATTATATTTAGCTCGAACACATTATGAAGCAAGACAGTGGCAAGATTGTAAAAGAATATTATTAAGAGTAGTAGATTGAAACTACTATAAATTGCCAATTAAAAAGTTATAGATTTTGTGTTTAATGTAATGAGGCTTTCAAATGAACTCTGAATTCACTGAAGAGGGCATCCCCAAATCTGACTTCACTGCAGAAGGCCTCACCAACTTCAAATTTTTTGCAGAAAACTCCGAATTCCTTTCCCTTTCCCACCTTTTCAGAAGTCTCAAGGTCCTCTCCAAACAATCTTTATTGCCCTTGCAATACCTAGTCTAGTGTGGTTTTCAAGTGCCAGGCTAAACGGATAATGAATCAGGCCAAACAATCTTTATCTTCAAATTAGATGAATCACCTCAGTGTAGTTGTCAAGTGCCAGGCTAAATGAATAATGAATCACATGCGCACAATACACTCCCACCCTATGTTTCCTAATTTTTTTAAAATTTTGGCTTATTTGTATTTGTGTGACTAACTATTTAGTCATTTTTATTTGTATGGCTAAATAAGTTTTTAGTCCACGACCAAATTAGTCATTTATTTACTCATTTATAGCTGAGTTGCAAAAATTTAGTAGAATTTAGTCATTTTTAGTTGTTGTGACTAAAATTTTTAGTCACCTAGTCATTTATTTGCCAAATTCTACTAGTGGTCATATTTCCCAAAGCCCAAAACTCTTGAACTAGCTCTTTGTATTTCTCTTGATTGAGTTTTGGGGTTGCATTAGCCTGTAGTGGTCTTTTATCCTCTTACAAAGCTTCTTGCAATAAGGATTTTTTCTCTAGTATAGCCAAAATATCCCATCAAGGAACATGACCAAGGGCCTTCTTTAATTGCTCCACTACATTGAGAGGTCCAACTATTTGGGCTTTTGACTCCTTTAATTTGTTCACTGTCACCTCACTTTTATTCTTGACCACTAGGATTACTATTGGTGGTTCTATTCTCTTTTTAGGGATTGGCTTGGGTTGCAACATAATAGGTATATGCTCTCTGATCAACCTCCTTTTGGAATAGGTATGATAATCTGATTGAACTTCTGAGGTTTTGGACATTGATGTGTCAAATTAGTGAACACTACATCCTCTCCCTCCATCCAAGAATATAGGGCATGGTTTGATGCAATTTACCCTTCTTTCTCAAGGGACATACCTTACATCTGTGTCACTAGGATATTATTTTTAAATCTTGGGGATTGATAGGCACTTGCGCTTGTATCAACAATGATTCCTTGATTCCACTGTTCTGAGATCATTTGCTAGACATTATCCCTTGGGCAATTATGAGGAATGTGAGTGTTGTTATAGGGGAAACACCATGGATTAGTATCATCCGCCAAGTTTTTTTGACCTACCATTAGGTCTTTTTTGTGATTTGGTGATACAAACTGTAGCACGGTTGGGATAGGGACTATCTAGTTTGAAGACCATGTTTGGTTATTTATCCATGCCCCTCCCTGGTGTTGGTTATTCTAGAAGGAGGTATTGACTTGAAAATTTTGGTAAGGGGGTTTAAGTGGCACAAATTGTTGCCTTTTAAGGTTAAGTATCTCATTGGAAAAGGTTTACAATAAATTTTTCATATCACTTAATTCTATATCTAAGGATGCAAGAGTAGCTACATTAGTTTGTGTATTGGGATATGCATACATCGAAGGAGGTGTGACAGAGGTACTGAGAGAGTCTTTAGGTGGTGGAGGTGGTATCTTAGGGAAAAATGACATAGGAAGCTAGGGAGCAAGCTTTCCAACATCTATAAGATTGTTCTCAACTCTAACAACCAAGTCATATACATTTGGAAGGGTTTTTCCTCCCAATGATTGGATCATTACAAATATGTCAAAGTTAAAAGCCTTCAAGTAGAAAACAATAGCCATACCCACCCGAAGGTCTAGCTATTAAGGGGATTCTTTGCTAGGTTTTGTGAAACCTTGTGTTGAAATCCTTAACAACTTCCTAAGGAGCCATTTTAATGGTTATCAACTGATGGAGTAAGGAAGATTGATCATCTTTCTCTGTGAATATTTTGATAAATCTATCCCTAAGTTGATCCCATGTAGTAATCGAATTAGGGGCTAGTGATATATACCATTCTAAGGATTTCTATTTGAATGAAGCATCGAGAAGACTTAGTTTTGAATTTTTCTCTATCATATGATGCACTATGCACACATCGATGACATCTTGTAGATGTTCTATTGATGCTTTAAAGTCTTCTCCTATGAACTTAGGGAGTGATTTTAAAGTGTTAGGAGGAATGGGATCCCACACTGTTGGAGGAGTTGGAGGAATGTGTGGAATACCACTATTCTATTCTACAAAATTTCTAGCGACCATTGGAACTTGCACTTGTTGTGCATGAGCTTGCATTGGTGTTTGTGTTACTTTGCTTCCTATAGTTATTTATTGTCTGATAGTCACCAGTGGAGGTAAGAGTAATCTAGGATTATATGTTGTTAATGACTTGGTGATAGGCCTCCAACTCATAAACTTTCTTCTTCACTGACATTTGTATTTCAGTCTCATCGGGTGTGCCAGAAAAGGAACTGTTGATCTCTAAAATTGATGCCTAAGAAAAATAGCCTATGGGAGGTTCTACAAATGGGGGGACTAAGATGCACTCTACAAAACAACCTTTGGGATTTTAGAAGTCGACTCTTCATTGTGTTAACAGGGGGAGGAAAAGGTAGAAGGTATAAAAAACAATGCATAAATCAAGCTATTATAAGGTGATGCGCCAAGCTTTCACAACATTTCAAACTTGATATAGCATAATAAAATATCAATTAACGAATTTATACAAAATGTTTGAAAGAGTATTTATAGATACCCTAAATTGTCCTGATTGATGAACAACACTATTTAACTAACTTTGACCATTCTTCTCTAAATGATTAAACAATACATTATTATTTAATTATTACCAAATTTTATATTCATCTATTAATTAAGTGATTTAACATTATTTAATTAATTCATCCTCAATCATCATTTATGACTAATTAAATAAATCTCACTTATATAATAAATGTCCTAATCAGTGATTTTTTTATTGGCTAATATTCGCCAATTGGCTAATAGTTGAAATTTGGGAACCCAAAATTGGCTAATAGTTTGAGCTATAATGTGACTTGCATCGCCACATTTTTACAAAATTTTATTATAGTATTATTTAAGTCACCAAAGAATTTATTTTATTAAAAAACTTAACTCAAAAATTCGCCACAATATTACTAATTATTTTTTTCCAATATTAATTTATAATATAATCTAATGGCTCTTTTTGTATTCCACAAGTTAAAATATACCCATGATCTATAATTCTCATGGGGCCCACAATTTTGGGTCTCATGAGCATTATAGATTGTGGGTACATTTTACCTCGTAGAGCACAACGAGGGTAGTTAGATTAATGATCTAAAATAAATTTTGAGCCCCATAAGAATTACAGATCATGGGTACATTTTACCTTGCATAATACAATGAAGATCATTATATTATATTTTAAATAATGATGGCAAGTAAATATTAGTCTACCCATTAAACTAATCACTATTTTCCACTCTTGGGCCCCTACTTTTTCGTGAGAATTATTTTTAGATTGGATGGATTCGCCATCATAGTTAATGCATTTCCCTATTTTTTTCAAGATTTGCCAAAATTTTCTATAAAATTTTAGTGATGCAAAAAATCGCCAATAAAATTAATATAGTTTTCAAAAAAAGGAAAAATTCACCAATAGAAATTAATATTTTTCCCTAAAAAAAGAAAGATTCACCAGGAATTTATACCATTTTTTGAGGGGAATTTCTTAAAGTTATCATTGGTCCTAATCTAACTTTATTCCTCCTGATTAATTAAATAAACACAATTATTTAATTATGTCACTAATATACCCTATTCACCTAAATCAAATAAATTGTTATCATTAATAATTTAATTTAAATCACTTTCCCTTCTCTAAACTTGAATAATTAAATCAATTATTCAAAATCATTCAATATATCTCTATTTGTTAAAGTCAAAAGGTAACTTGCACATTCATCTCCAATATTAATTAATTAATTATCCTCATCCTCTTTTGATTGAGTAAATCTCATGACCACTGATTTCTCACTCTAATTGGTTGACTAACCCATCTATTTCCCAATCCCATTGATTTATTCAATCCCTCTAACCACTCAACTTGAATTCTTCAATCCCCCCAATCATTCCAATATATTTCCACTAATTATTCCAATCTATTTCTTCTCAACGGTTCTCAACCGTTGATCGTGATCTTTTACTACTAAATCTCGATCATTCATATGAAAACATGAAATCTATATAACAACCTTATTTCTTCTAAAAAGTGATTGGAAAATCTAGAGAATTTATGCAAAGAGGTCATGCTGAATTGACATTCGAATTCTTGAGAACAAATACATACATCTTCAATCACCATTAACACATTCTTTGAAGATTTTGCAACAACAATGGAGGCTTTGTATTGATTCAAACACAATTCAACATCAATACTGATTACACTTGAACATGGGATGGTATAGTTGTGTTTTGTGAATTCATTTATTGTTTCTTGCTTTATGCTTACCTTTATTGATTGAATTCATTGGTTTACAGTTCATTTCATGAGTATGGTTTGGGATTTTTATCTTGTTTTGAATTTTATTTGATTGATTTATTGATGTTTTCCTTATGCTATTTCCCCCCTTACATCAAATGGGATGACATATGTGACCAAGCTTTCCAACAAGTCAAGGATTATTTTCTCACTCCCCCAGTGTTGATGCCACCAATTTAGGATAAGGGAATGATCCTGTATGTATCTAAAACAACGATAAATTTAGGAGCTTTGTTAATGCATCTAGATGACAATAACAAGGAAAGAGTAGTATATTATATCAGTCAAACCCTAGTGGGCTATGAACTAAATTATACACGCATAGAAAGAGCATGTCTATCTGTTTTCTTCGCAACACAAAATCTTAGACACTACATATTAAATAGGAAAGTAAAGTTGATATCAAAAGTGGATTCCTTAAAGTATATATTGGCAAAGGAAGCTCTAATAGGGCGAATCACTAAGTGGGTAATGATACTTAGTGAATTTAATGTATAATACATTGAAAAAAAAGTCATAAAGGGACAAGTAATAGTAGATCAACTAGTAGATGCACCGATGGAAGATCATCAACCTCTAGTAATAGAATTTCCAAATGAAAGAATACTTCTAACCAATCAATCAAGTCGTTTGACCTTGTACTTTGATGGATCCCACACTCAACACGGTTCAGGGGTTGGTGTCCTATTTCTCACACCTCAGGGAGATAGTATACCCAAAGCTTCCATGATCACTTTTCCATGTACCAATATTTCTGAATATGAAGCACTCATCACTGGACTGAAGATGGATGTATAATGGAAGATAAAGGAATTATAGGTCTTCAGTGACTCCTAGCTAGTTATAAGGTAGGTAAATGATGAGTAGTAGATGAAGGATGAAAAGCGAATTCCATACAAAAGAATGGTGGACAACTTCAATCAATACTTTTTCATCATCACCTTTCAATAGGTTCCCAAAATCAACAATAGAGCAACTGATGCTATGACAATAACAGGTTCACTCTTGGACATACCCCAAAATGTTCCAAAATATGAATTCCTAGTGGAGCAACTACTTATAACAACATTTGATATCCTAGAATCAGAACTTGTATGTGATGTTGTTGGTCCTAACTCGCCTTGGTACCAAGATACGTTTACCTTTATCCAACATGGGATCATACCCCCTAACTTAATGACAAACCAAAAGAAAACCTTTGTCTGTAGAACCTCATGATTCACCATCCTAGGACATACCCTATATAGACGAATTCTAGATGGCACATTACTCCTATGTCTCAATGTGGATGAAGCAAAAACCACTTTACAAGAAGTGCACAAGGATGTTTGTGGATCTCACTCTAGTGGACCTAATCAAGTATAGAAATTTCTGCTCAAACAAGGTATTATTGACCCTTAATGGAGAAGGAATCCATTCATTAATCAAGGAAGTGTCGCCAATGTCAACAACACAGTGATCTTGTTCACTCACCGACACATGAACTACGATGTATAACTAAACCATGGCCTTTCTTGCAGTGGGGACTTGAATTGGTAGGGAAGATATCTCCCACTTCATCTAATGGGCATAAATTCATTATTGTAACTAAGTACTTTACAAAGTGGATAGAGGCTATCCATCTAACCTACATCACTAGGAAAAAAATATCCAAGTTCATCTTGAATTATTTGATTTGTCACTATGGAATTCCATAAACTATCATAACAAACAATGAAACTCCATTAAAGAACCAAGATGTCTGTGAACTTTGTTCAAGGTTCTCCATCCAACATCAATTCTTGACCCCATACTATCCCGAAGGAAATAATCAGGCTAAAGCATCCAATAAAACCATTATGAAAATTTATTGAAAAATACTATTAATGATGTCAACTGTGATTGACATTTGCAGCTAAATCCTACCTTATGGGCTTACCAAATAAGAATTCGCACACCCACGGGTTCCACACCTTTTTCCTTGGTCTACGGATTTGAAGTGATCCTACCTATCAAAGTCGAGATCTCATCACTATGAGTATCCTTGAAAGGCATGGTCAATGATGAGGAATATCAAGTATCTAGACTGAATGATTTAGAACTTCTTCTAGATGAAATATGTTTGAGCACGTTAAACCATCTCTAGGTTTATCGAAATTGGCTCAAGAAAAGCTATAAAAAGAAGATCAAGAACATAAAATTTCAAGTTGGTGACTTGGTACTGAAAGAGAATAAAAAATCTAGCTAAATTAGGAGGGGAAGGGTAAGTTTAAACCAAACTAGCTAGGTCATTTCATCATAATAGCAAGCTATGGATCTAGAGCTTATCAATTGACTACTCTTGAAGGAGAACCTTTAACCAAAAATTTGAATATCATCCATCTCAAAAGGTTTTATACTTGAGCGCATCACAATATCCCAAGAAAAAAAGATTAAAAAGAAAAAAAATAAAAAAAATCAAGAAAAATAGTAAAGAGAAATAAAACATCCTTTAAGTGAAAAACCACTTTGTGGTGCTTCTAGGATAAGTATTGTGGTGAAAAACTGGTAAACAGGTGCTATGTTTGAATAATTCCTACATCTATATCTATCAACACTATCTATAGCATTCAACCCATCTGTCCCATAATAAAACATGTATCCAACCATGACTCAATAACTGATCAAGTATTGAACCCTGTTACACCATCTTCATCCATCTACCCTAATAAAAATAATCTTGTTTCGAACTTCAGGAAATTTCCCAAAATTGGTAGCAAATTGGATCCTTGTTCATCGCATCACTATCATAAAATACTATCAAAAATCAACAACATCCAGAAAACAAAAAATCCAAAACAAAGGCAGAAATATCAAAATCCCAAAAACACTGTAGGCTGTCTCTGGACGAGCTATAATTAAGTCACAAAATAAGTGAACTATGAGCCTCTACATGTAAAACATAGACAAGGCCATCATTTATGATCCCCCGAGGCCCTAGGTTAGTCCCCAAAACAAAAACATTCAAATATCTTATCAAAATCCAAAAACATTCGTAAAAAGTCAGAAAACTCCAAAAATAGTCACTCAATACAGCCAAACTATGATGTCTCTACATTTTATCATATAGGCAAGGTTAATCTTTGATGATCCCCCAAGGCACTAGGTCAGTCCCTTTAGATCTCTCTATTTGTCTATAAATCTCCCAAAAACAACAAAAACAACATCAAATAATTGGAAAATCTAAAAAAAGTCCTATCTCCATTGTCACCTATCCACAATAAACTTTCCATTCATAATAAAAAAATCATTGCCTTCAACCTTTGAAAAAATAATCAATAAACAAGGAAAACAACGAAATCCAAAAATTCCAAGCAAATAATTGAAATGAATGGATCATCATCAGACTAAAACAATGCCTAAGTGTTAAACTACCTACCTATCGATAATTCATCATCAACATCTTGATGTATGTCTTAATGGATAAATCCTTCCTACAATAGACATCACTGATGGATAACATCCAAAAACATCAAACAACTATGGCAAGTGATACAACAACATTGTTTATCTTTTTATGATCTTATCTTTTTGATTTATCTTACTATCTCATTCCTAGGATCTCTTGAGGATGTCCATTAAGGATTTAGAGAAGAAGGAATGGGGTATTGATCATTGATTTTTTTGCTCTATTTGTTGGATATTATTTCAATGCTACCATGAAAAATACTTTCCTGTGTGTATGGAAGTCATTTCAAGCAACTCAAGTGGCCTTGCATGTTTGGTTCCTCATACCTCTTCGTGCACTAATCCAAATGCTCTGAACTTATAACCCATACACTCTAACAAGGTTTCCATATATCCGGTATGATCAAGAACACTCCTTGTTTGTAGAGTCAAAGTCCACACAATAAATACAAATCTGCCTTGTTCATTAATACCTAGGTGCATCATGTCTATCTTCTATAGCAAATGGTTTTAGTTGAGTAAATGATGACCACTGATTTCTCACTCTAATTGGTTGACTAACCCATCTATTTCCCAATCCTATTGATTTCTTCAATCCCACTAGCCACTCAACCTGATTTCTTCAATCCCACCAATCATTCCAATATAATCCCACTAATCATTACAATCTATGTCCTCTCAACAGTTCTCAATCGTTGATCATGATCTTTTACTACTGAATCTCGATCATTCATATGAAAAACATGAAATCTATATAACAACCTTCTTTCTTCTAAAAAAATGACCAAAGAATCTAGAGAATTTATGCAAAGAGGTCATACTAAATTGACATTCAAATTCTTGAGAACAAATACACACATCTTCAATCACCATTAGCACATGCTTTGAAGCTTTTGCAACAACAATGAAGGCTTCATATCAATTCAAACATAATTCAACATCAATACAAATTACACTTCGACATGAGATGGTATAGATGTGTTTTGTGAATTCATTTATTGTTTCCTACTTTATGCTTACCTTTATTGATTGAATTCATTGGTTTACAGTTCATTTCATGAGTATGGTTTGGGACTTTGATCTTGTTTTGAATTTGATTCGATCAATTCGTTGCTATTTTCCTTATGCTATTTCCCCCCCCTTACAATATTAAATATGATTGAAAAATTTGCATATATTAAGGTAATTGAAATTCTAAAATCTATAAGAGAAAAATTCACAATTGCTAACACTTCAAATAGAAAAAAAAATGAAATTCAATAAGAATAGACAAAAATAAACATATAGCAAAGGAAAATAAGACACAATTCTATATATTCAGTATGATTGTTTTTAAGAACATATCATATTAAGGTCTGTTGTGTTATAATATTTTCCAACCGAGTTTTGTATATTGAGTGATTCCATAATCGGAAAGGAACCCTCCAAAAAAAGAGAAAGGAAACATAAATAGTGAAAATTCCTCACCAAAGGAGATGGCTGCAACTGAAAAGATTCTAGCCTCACGCCTCCCACAAGAGTCACCGTCATACAACCATTGCAACTGTGTAAGTGGGAAATCATAACTTCCCCGCTTTGCGATGACACTGCCATTTGGAAATCCCAATCTCTCCATTCTAACCACATGGTGAATTGGATGAGCACCTGCCTGGCTACTATCATTCCTAACCTCAATGCGTGGCATCACCTGCAAACTCTTGCGACTTATCTTGGGCCAATGATGCACCTTTAATCAATCCTCAGACTCAAAATACCCTTGCACTTGCACCCTCTTGACACGTGGTATCTTCAGAAATATGGGCTTGGACAATAGCGACTGCATAATGTCATTTAAAGGGTGGTAAACAAAGCCGCCACGTGGTGATCTTGGGTAATGCGTTGAGAATAGATGTTGTCAAGATGGTGAGAACGCACATGATGTCGATACATATCATCCTTTGTGAATGCAATTAACATTGAATAAATAATCCAACGGGTCCAAAATAAGAGTAAAGCCTTATGAAAAAATAATTAAAACCCGTTAGAGGCTACAATAGATATAATCTGCAGTTCTCTTGATCTCTAAAGGTGACGCCTAAGAAAATCAACCTATGGGAAGTTCTACAAATGGGGTGACTAAGATGAGCTCTACAAAACAACCTACATGATTTTAGAAGCCGACTCTTCATTGTGTTAACAGGGGGAGGAAAACGGAGAAGGAATGAAAATCAATGCATAAAACAAGCTATTCTAAGGTGATGTACCAAGTTTTTACAACATTTTAGACCTGATTTAACATAATAAAATATCAATTTACCAATTTATGTAGAACGTTTGAAAGAGTATTAAACATGATTCAAAACTCTGCATGTATTAAGGTAACTCAAATTCTAAAAGCTAGAAGAGAACAATTCACAATTGTTAACACTTCAAATAGAAAAAATATGAAATTCAACAAAAATAGACAAAGATAAACACATAGCAAAGGAAAATAAGGCACATTTCTATATATTCATTTTATATTTTTTTAAGAACATATCATATTAAGGTCTGCTATGCTACAATATTTTCCAACCAAGTTCTATATTTTGAGTTATTCCATAATCTAGAAGGAACCCTCCAAACAAAGAGAAAAGAAATAAAAATAGAGAAAATTGCTCACCAAAGGAGATGATTGCAATTGAAAAGATTCTAGCCTGATGCCTCCCATGAAAAATGTCATCACATGGCCTTTACAATTGTGTGATTGGGAAATCATTACTTTCTCACTTAACGACGATAGTGCCATCTGGAAATCCCACTCTCTCCATTCTAACTACATGGTGAAATGGATGAACACCTACCTGTTCGCCATCATTCCTAACCTCAACACATGGCATCACTTGCAAAATCTCATGAATGATCCTGAGCCAATGGTGCACCTTTAATCACTCCCTAGACTCAAAACACCCTTGCACTTGTACTCGCCTGACACTTGGTATCTTTGAAAATATGGGCTTGGATAAAAGTGACCACATAATGCCATTTAAAGGTGGCGGGTGGAGCTTCCACATGGCGCTCTTGGGTAACACTTGAGAATAGATGTTGTTTGGATGGTGAGAATGCACATGGTGTCAATGTTGGCAGATGGTCAGTGCTCCCCTCGGGATTCGTGACATGGAATAACTGCCTCTCGTAGATCCATTAACTCTGACAGTTGCATCTGGCATTAAAAGGTCGATCTTTTGGTGTAATGACAACTATGGGCCAACAAGTGGTATCAGAGCCAAAGGTGCTGGGTTTGAATCCCCTCGGGTAACATTGAGGGGGAGTTTGTTTGTAGATGGTCAGTGCTCTCCTCGAGATTCGTGACATGGACTAACCACCTCCTGTGGATCCATTAACTCTGGTAGTTGTATCGAGCCTTAAAAGGTTGATCTTTTGGTGCAACGACAACTATGGGACAACAGTCAACACACGTTGTCCTCCATGAATGCAATGAAAATTGAACAAATAAGCTCGCAGATCCAAAATAAGAGCAAAGCCTTATGAAAATAATAATTTAAACCTACCAGAGGCTACAATAGATATAATCCATATTAAATAAAGAGAGAAATTAATCTAGAACAATTGGCCTATATATATTTGAGTTGAGAATCAAACTATATGGAGTATTGTATAAAAATAAATATAAAGTGTAAATAAATAAGTGGTACTTAGTTGGAATCCATGAAGTGTAATGTGTCTAGACTTGATTGGTCAATGCACAAGAAATTATGTTATTTTTTCATGATTCAATTGTATATTTTTTGAGTCAAAATAATTGATCCATATTTTATGAGTCATGGTTCACATGAACCCATATCTCATGATAATGAATGGTCCAATTGGAACTCACTAAATCTAAGTGACACTCACAAGGTTGAAGCATTAGGACTTATTAAGAGGTCACCCATCCTAGTACCACTTTGACTCAAGCTATCTTAACCATAGA
>CM021108.1:307297924-307486296 GCA_007115665.2 Sequoiadendron giganteum | reverse complement strand
AACAACAATGGGTTCATCTGCAACATTTTCAGGCCTTTGCTAGCACCATAAGGGTAGCAAAATATAGCCATTCAATCACAGTAACAGTGTTGATTGTGTCATCAACAATGGAGCTCTTTGATGCACATGCAGTAATAATAATGAACAATGGAAAACCACCTAATTGTAGACCTTTTAAAGATGATAAGTTTGGAGTCCATATACAAAGGTTTTCTTAAGAAAATGAGTACACAGAGTAGTGAACATGAATTCTAGAATGACACAATCTAGTGCAGCAAGGCTCTATTCTATAAGAGCATCGAATAAGGATTTT
Organism: Sequoiadendron giganteum; assembly: GCA_007115665.2. NCBI lineage: Eukaryota > Viridiplantae > Streptophyta > Pinopsida > Cupressales > Cupressaceae > Sequoiadendron > Sequoiadendron giganteum. The sequence goes on along the minus strand of CM021108.1, from coordinate 307,485,983 downwards.
CATTCACAACATGGAGGAGAGGACTAGTGAATCTACATGGCAGTTCTTTATGGTATACATAGTTCTCTATTTTTCAAATCATATTAATCACTCACTTGGTATTTGAATAAACAAAGCATTTGTGATACAATACGGTGATATTTTTCTTTAGAAATGAGAGAGTAGGAAAGATGCATTGAGCCTTTGACTCATACTCGTACTGTGCAATGGAATTGAATCATTTTGCAGACCATTTTATTTCACAGGGTAACATTTTTTTATGAAACAATTAGCTGGGATAGCTCGTGTTTCGACTATATGAGATCTTATGAAATCTCTTTCATAGTATAATCTCGCACAATCTCCGTAGAGGCTGTGACTTGTACAATGCAAGAATTACCTGTAGATGGTGTGTCATGAAACCGTGGCTGGAAAAGAATAAATGCAAAGCTAAGGTTTTGTATCAAAGCCCTTTATCTTTTGCACAGAACCACAAACATCTTGACCATGAGGAATGTTAGATAGAAATAGAGGCTATGTGTCAAGGAAAATTACCGGAAGAAAAGATATGGCCATGGCCATGATACATAGACAACATGGAATCTATAGGAAAATTGCATGAGTTTCTCAGGAAAAAACATCCCCAAGGCTTGAATCCAGTATAGTCATGGTGGCCACTTAAAGAGATGTGAAATACAAAAGATAATGAAGCTTAAAAAAATATTTTTATTCACCGATGTTGCAAGAATATATAAACCATGAAGGGAACCATGATCAAGAAAATACATAAACAAACAAACAAAGCTCAAATGGAGGTGTTTTCTTCAGAAAATGAAGTGAAAATATTTCCAAAATGCTTACCCAGTTTTCTTGTCAATTTCTTGTATGTGAGATGTTCTCCAAATCTGCATGAAGAAGGCTTAAGAGAGGTTTTAGAAGGCATGGAAGAATTCAAAGCTCCAGGTGAACCCTAATCATGGTGGCACAATAGAGTGCCAAGTGAAGGGTCGATGAACAAAAAGATGGTGTGAGTTTTGATCATTAGGGTTTCTTCTGCCCTAAAATGTCGATAACATAAAGGCATGTTTCTTTCCTTTTTTAAAAAAAAAAACTATTCAATAAACCAAGACCCTTGACCATTTCACTAAGGTATTTTTTCTTTGTAAGGATTAATACCTTGTGTGTATGCTATGTTTTACGAAGACTTGGTCAATATTCCCTTTTCATATGTTTTCTAAAACATGACTGAGCCTTGTATTTACCTTTGCATTGATCTCAAATGTAAAACATTATAATTAAGTGATAAATTATAAATCACTTATTATAACTGTTATTTTGAATGCAAAAATGGGTATATGCTTTGTAAATGCCATTAAAGGGATACGGTTGAGCCTTTATGACAAGGAGAGGGTATATAGGGAAGTTATTTGCAATTTGCAAACATATGGAGAAGAAATAGGAGCCTTTATTTTTCTTTTTGGATTAAATGGGAGATTTTAGGGGGTGGTTTGATGTGTCATCATATTTGAAATGGTCAAGTTTGACCTTTTCATCCATTTGGAACCTTTTTGATGAGGATTTGCTTGCTAAATTTTTGGCTTTTTGGAGGCTTACGGAAATAAGGTTTCTAGATCCCTTTTTAGTGGAACTACTTGGAGAGGATGATATATCCTCATTTGTAACTCATTATGAGGGAGTTCTTGATTGGCATTTCTGCACTTAGTGACTTTTTGAGTCCTTTGCCAAAATATTGCAGAGTTTTGTAACTCATTTAAACATGGAATGCACTGCAAACCTTGGGTATCATTGAATGGAGTATTTTTGCCTTCTTATTACTGCAACATTGTGTATTTCCACATGCTTGATTAAGTTATTGTGAGATTATATTTATTTCCATTAAATCTATCTTATGGATTTAGTACCTTTTTGTAGTGAAGTGTGATGTTGTAGGTTATAATCTGTGTCAAGATTGCAAGTTGCTTTTAGTTGTGAAGTTTTTTCCTCCTAAGAGCTCAAGCAGTAAGGCCTTTTTATAAAACACTTATGCAAAGCACACAAAAATAGGTTGTGCAAGTTGTTTTTGTAGTCATTGTATGTAAGTGTATAAAATCTGAGTTTCAAGTCTAGGTAATGTTTAGGTGTATCACCATAGGGTTCAGTTTTCATTTTCATGCATTCTTTCTTACCCTTTTCCTTCACAATCAATAGTTTTAGGTGATAACCCAACTAGGAAGCCAACCTTCTCTGAAGGTTGACCTCTACTTATCAAATCCCACACTTTGAGAGGTCTTCCCATGTTATACTAGATTGTTGAATTTCACATTCAATAGGGTGCAAAATGCAAGTGATAAAAATTGTATCATAGTAAAGGTGATTATGACACCACTGGATGCTAATACATTGCATCAATCAAGGAAAGCCAGAGGGCACATGATTTTATGGACAAGTTTAGTTGAAGTTGGGATATCTTAAGAGTTACCTCTCAAATTTTGAAAAGGTTCTGGAGGTCCACCTTGAGAACTATGAGAGCTTAAAAGCTGTAGGCCATATATATGCTCAACAAGGGCAGGAAAAGAAGGCTTTGGAAATTTTAAGAAAGGTACTCACATAAATTGACGTGATGCCCATGCATTTATCAAGATGGGTGAGTTATAAATATCATTAGAACCTAGTGCAACCTTAGATTCTCTTAAGACAACAAAGTCTCTTCTGAAGAAGAGAAGAGAATAAGTATCCATTCAATTGTTAAACAACATTGGGGTTCTTCATTTTGAGCATGATGAACTAGAGTTGGATCAACAAACTTTTATGGAGGCATTAAGAAATGACATTTGGGTTGAATTCATAAATAAAATCCCCAGTGCCAATTTTGTAGTTTTTCCTATGCTCTCTAAGGATATGGAATTATTCCATTGACTAGAAGAAGGTGGTGTTTCACTTGAGTTACCATGGGATAAAGTCACAACACTATTTAATATTGCTAGGTTGTTTGAACAACTACATGATATTGAAAAATGAAATCTTTTATACAGGCTAATATTATTCAAGTTTTCTGATTATGTGGATGCATATCTACATCTTGTAGCCATGGCTTAGGCTTGGAATGAGATCCAACTAATCCTAGAATTGATTGGGGATGCACTTTTTAAGGTGGATAAAAAGTCATCAAATTCTTTATCTATTCTTGGACAAATGGAACTGAAAACAAATGATTGGATTAAAGCAAAAGAAACAATTAAAGCTGCACAAAGTGAATCGGATGAAATGAATTCTTATGTTGACATTTCACTTGGAAATTGGAATTATTTTGCAGCTTTTCGTAATGAGAAGAGGGATCCAAAGGTGGAGGCACAACATCTTGAGAAGGATAGAGAATTGTATTGTAAAATGTTGGCACAAAGACTAGGAAATGTTTATGATGCAAATGGGGAAGCCATTGTGCTAGCTGAAAGGGGTCAATTTGATATTGCAAAGGAATTTTTTACATAGGTACAGGAAGTTGCAACAGGAAAAATATTTGTTCAAATGCCTAATGTGTGGGTAAATCTAGCACATGTTTACTTTGCACAAGGAAATTTTTTGCTTGCTGTGAAAATGTATCAAAATAGTTTGAGGAAATTATATTTTGGAACTAATACCCAAATTTTATTATATTTAGCTCGAACACATTATGAAGCAAGACAGTGGCAAGATTGTAAAAGAATATTATTAAGAGTAGTAGATTGAAACTACTATAAATTGCCAATTAAAAAGTTATAGATTTTGTGTTTAATGTAATGAGGCTTTCAAATGAACTCTGAATTCACTGAAGAGGGCATCCCCAAATCTGACTTCACTGCAGAAGGCCTCACCAACTTCAAATTTTTTGCAGAAAACTCCGAATTCCTTTCCCTTTCCCACCTTTTCAGAAGTCTCAAGGTCCTCTCCAAACAATCTTTATTGCCCTTGCAATACCTAGTCTAGTGTGGTTTTCAAGTGCCAGGCTAAACGGATAATGAATCAGGCCAAACAATCTTTATCTTCAAATTAGATGAATCACCTCAGTGTAGTTGTCAAGTGCCAGGCTAAATGAATAATGAATCACATGCGCACAATACACTCCCACCCTATGTTTCCTAATTTTTTTAAAATTTTGGCTTATTTGTATTTGTGTGACTAACTATTTAGTCATTTTTATTTGTATGGCTAAATAAGTTTTTAGTCCACGACCAAATTAGTCATTTATTTACTCATTTATAGCTGAGTTGCAAAAATTTAGTAGAATTTAGTCATTTTTAGTTGTTGTGACTAAAATTTTTAGTCACCTAGTCATTTATTTGCCAAATTCTACTAGTGGTCATATTTCCCAAAGCCCAAAACTCTTGAACTAGCTCTTTGTATTTCTCTTGATTGAGTTTTGGGGTTGCATTAGCCTGTAGTGGTCTTTTATCCTCTTACAAAGCTTCTTGCAATAAGGATTTTTTCTCTAGTATAGCCAAAATATCCCATCAAGGAACATGACCAAGGGCCTTCTTTAATTGCTCCACTACATTGAGAGGTCCAACTATTTGGGCTTTTGACTCCTTTAATTTGTTCACTGTCACCTCACTTTTATTCTTGACCACTAGGATTACTATTGGTGGTTCTATTCTCTTTTTAGGGATTGGCTTGGGTTGCAACATAATAGGTATATGCTCTCTGATCAACCTCCTTTTGGAATAGGTATGATAATCTGATTGAACTTCTGAGGTTTTGGACATTGATGTGTCAAATTAGTGAACACTACATCCTCTCCCTCCATCCAAGAATATAGGGCATGGTTTGATGCAATTTACCCTTCTTTCTCAAGGGACATACCTTACATCTGTGTCACTAGGATATTATTTTTAAATCTTGGGGATTGATAGGCACTTGCGCTTGTATCAACAATGATTCCTTGATTCCACTGTTCTGAGATCATTTGCTAGACATTATCCCTTGGGCAATTATGAGGAATGTGAGTGTTGTTATAGGGGAAACACCATGGATTAGTATCATCCGCCAAGTTTTTTTGACCTACCATTAGGTCTTTTTTGTGATTTGGTGATACAAACTGTAGCACGGTTGGGATAGGGACTATCTAGTTTGAAGACCATGTTTGGTTATTTATCCATGCCCCTCCCTGGTGTTGGTTATTCTAGAAGGAGGTATTGACTTGAAAATTTTGGTAAGGGGGTTTAAGTGGCACAAATTGTTGCCTTTTAAGGTTAAGTATCTCATTGGAAAAGGTTTACAATAAATTTTTCATATCACTTAATTCTATATCTAAGGATGCAAGAGTAGCTACATTAGTTTGTGTATTGGGATATGCATACATCGAAGGAGGTGTGACAGAGGTACTGAGAGAGTCTTTAGGTGGTGGAGGTGGTATCTTAGGGAAAAATGACATAGGAAGCTAGGGAGCAAGCTTTCCAACATCTATAAGATTGTTCTCAACTCTAACAACCAAGTCATATACATTTGGAAGGGTTTTTCCTCCCAATGATTGGATCATTACAAATATGTCAAAGTTAAAAGCCTTCAAGTAGAAAACAATAGCCATACCCACCCGAAGGTCTAGCTATTAAGGGGATTCTTTGCTAGGTTTTGTGAAACCTTGTGTTGAAATCCTTAACAACTTCCTAAGGAGCCATTTTAATGGTTATCAACTGATGGAGTAAGGAAGATTGATCATCTTTCTCTGTGAATATTTTGATAAATCTATCCCTAAGTTGATCCCATGTAGTAATCGAATTAGGGGCTAGTGATATATACCATTCTAAGGATTTCTATTTGAATGAAGCATCGAGAAGACTTAGTTTTGAATTTTTCTCTATCATATGATGCACTATGCACACATCGATGACATCTTGTAGATGTTCTATTGATGCTTTAAAGTCTTCTCCTATGAACTTAGGGAGTGATTTTAAAGTGTTAGGAGGAATGGGATCCCACACTGTTGGAGGAGTTGGAGGAATGTGTGGAATACCACTATTCTATTCTACAAAATTTCTAGCGACCATTGGAACTTGCACTTGTTGTGCATGAGCTTGCATTGGTGTTTGTGTTACTTTGCTTCCTATAGTTATTTATTGTCTGATAGTCACCAGTGGAGGTAAGAGTAATCTAGGATTATATGTTGTTAATGACTTGGTGATAGGCCTCCAACTCATAAACTTTCTTCTTCACTGACATTTGTATTTCAGTCTCATCGGGTGTGCCAGAAAAGGAACTGTTGATCTCTAAAATTGATGCCTAAGAAAAATAGCCTATGGGAGGTTCTACAAATGGGGGGACTAAGATGCACTCTACAAAACAACCTTTGGGATTTTAGAAGTCGACTCTTCATTGTGTTAACAGGGGGAGGAAAAGGTAGAAGGTATAAAAAACAATGCATAAATCAAGCTATTATAAGGTGATGCGCCAAGCTTTCACAACATTTCAAACTTGATATAGCATAATAAAATATCAATTAACGAATTTATACAAAATGTTTGAAAGAGTATTTATAGATACCCTAAATTGTCCTGATTGATGAACAACACTATTTAACTAACTTTGACCATTCTTCTCTAAATGATTAAACAATACATTATTATTTAATTATTACCAAATTTTATATTCATCTATTAATTAAGTGATTTAACATTATTTAATTAATTCATCCTCAATCATCATTTATGACTAATTAAATAAATCTCACTTATATAATAAATGTCCTAATCAGTGATTTTTTTATTGGCTAATATTCGCCAATTGGCTAATAGTTGAAATTTGGGAACCCAAAATTGGCTAATAGTTTGAGCTATAATGTGACTTGCATCGCCACATTTTTACAAAATTTTATTATAGTATTATTTAAGTCACCAAAGAATTTATTTTATTAAAAAACTTAACTCAAAAATTCGCCACAATATTACTAATTATTTTTTTCCAATATTAATTTATAATATAATCTAATGGCTCTTTTTGTATTCCACAAGTTAAAATATACCCATGATCTATAATTCTCATGGGGCCCACAATTTTGGGTCTCATGAGCATTATAGATTGTGGGTACATTTTACCTCGTAGAGCACAACGAGGGTAGTTAGATTAATGATCTAAAATAAATTTTGAGCCCCATAAGAATTACAGATCATGGGTACATTTTACCTTGCATAATACAATGAAGATCATTATATTATATTTTAAATAATGATGGCAAGTAAATATTAGTCTACCCATTAAACTAATCACTATTTTCCACTCTTGGGCCCCTACTTTTTCGTGAGAATTATTTTTAGATTGGATGGATTCGCCATCATAGTTAATGCATTTCCCTATTTTTTTCAAGATTTGCCAAAATTTTCTATAAAATTTTAGTGATGCAAAAAATCGCCAATAAAATTAATATAGTTTTCAAAAAAAGGAAAAATTCACCAATAGAAATTAATATTTTTCCCTAAAAAAAGAAAGATTCACCAGGAATTTATACCATTTTTTGAGGGGAATTTCTTAAAGTTATCATTGGTCCTAATCTAACTTTATTCCTCCTGATTAATTAAATAAACACAATTATTTAATTATGTCACTAATATACCCTATTCACCTAAATCAAATAAATTGTTATCATTAATAATTTAATTTAAATCACTTTCCCTTCTCTAAACTTGAATAATTAAATCAATTATTCAAAATCATTCAATATATCTCTATTTGTTAAAGTCAAAAGGTAACTTGCACATTCATCTCCAATATTAATTAATTAATTATCCTCATCCTCTTTTGATTGAGTAAATCTCATGACCACTGATTTCTCACTCTAATTGGTTGACTAACCCATCTATTTCCCAATCCCATTGATTTATTCAATCCCTCTAACCACTCAACTTGAATTCTTCAATCCCCCCAATCATTCCAATATATTTCCACTAATTATTCCAATCTATTTCTTCTCAACGGTTCTCAACCGTTGATCGTGATCTTTTACTACTAAATCTCGATCATTCATATGAAAACATGAAATCTATATAACAACCTTATTTCTTCTAAAAAGTGATTGGAAAATCTAGAGAATTTATGCAAAGAGGTCATGCTGAATTGACATTCGAATTCTTGAGAACAAATACATACATCTTCAATCACCATTAACACATTCTTTGAAGATTTTGCAACAACAATGGAGGCTTTGTATTGATTCAAACACAATTCAACATCAATACTGATTACACTTGAACATGGGATGGTATAGTTGTGTTTTGTGAATTCATTTATTGTTTCTTGCTTTATGCTTACCTTTATTGATTGAATTCATTGGTTTACAGTTCATTTCATGAGTATGGTTTGGGATTTTTATCTTGTTTTGAATTTTATTTGATTGATTTATTGATGTTTTCCTTATGCTATTTCCCCCCTTACATCAAATGGGATGACATATGTGACCAAGCTTTCCAACAAGTCAAGGATTATTTTCTCACTCCCCCAGTGTTGATGCCACCAATTTAGGATAAGGGAATGATCCTGTATGTATCTAAAACAACGATAAATTTAGGAGCTTTGTTAATGCATCTAGATGACAATAACAAGGAAAGAGTAGTATATTATATCAGTCAAACCCTAGTGGGCTATGAACTAAATTATACACGCATAGAAAGAGCATGTCTATCTGTTTTCTTCGCAACACAAAATCTTAGACACTACATATTAAATAGGAAAGTAAAGTTGATATCAAAAGTGGATTCCTTAAAGTATATATTGGCAAAGGAAGCTCTAATAGGGCGAATCACTAAGTGGGTAATGATACTTAGTGAATTTAATGTATAATACATTGAAAAAAAAGTCATAAAGGGACAAGTAATAGTAGATCAACTAGTAGATGCACCGATGGAAGATCATCAACCTCTAGTAATAGAATTTCCAAATGAAAGAATACTTCTAACCAATCAATCAAGTCGTTTGACCTTGTACTTTGATGGATCCCACACTCAACACGGTTCAGGGGTTGGTGTCCTATTTCTCACACCTCAGGGAGATAGTATACCCAAAGCTTCCATGATCACTTTTCCATGTACCAATATTTCTGAATATGAAGCACTCATCACTGGACTGAAGATGGATGTATAATGGAAGATAAAGGAATTATAGGTCTTCAGTGACTCCTAGCTAGTTATAAGGTAGGTAAATGATGAGTAGTAGATGAAGGATGAAAAGCGAATTCCATACAAAAGAATGGTGGACAACTTCAATCAATACTTTTTCATCATCACCTTTCAATAGGTTCCCAAAATCAACAATAGAGCAACTGATGCTATGACAATAACAGGTTCACTCTTGGACATACCCCAAAATGTTCCAAAATATGAATTCCTAGTGGAGCAACTACTTATAACAACATTTGATATCCTAGAATCAGAACTTGTATGTGATGTTGTTGGTCCTAACTCGCCTTGGTACCAAGATACGTTTACCTTTATCCAACATGGGATCATACCCCCTAACTTAATGACAAACCAAAAGAAAACCTTTGTCTGTAGAACCTCATGATTCACCATCCTAGGACATACCCTATATAGACGAATTCTAGATGGCACATTACTCCTATGTCTCAATGTGGATGAAGCAAAAACCACTTTACAAGAAGTGCACAAGGATGTTTGTGGATCTCACTCTAGTGGACCTAATCAAGTATAGAAATTTCTGCTCAAACAAGGTATTATTGACCCTTAATGGAGAAGGAATCCATTCATTAATCAAGGAAGTGTCGCCAATGTCAACAACACAGTGATCTTGTTCACTCACCGACACATGAACTACGATGTATAACTAAACCATGGCCTTTCTTGCAGTGGGGACTTGAATTGGTAGGGAAGATATCTCCCACTTCATCTAATGGGCATAAATTCATTATTGTAACTAAGTACTTTACAAAGTGGATAGAGGCTATCCATCTAACCTACATCACTAGGAAAAAAATATCCAAGTTCATCTTGAATTATTTGATTTGTCACTATGGAATTCCATAAACTATCATAACAAACAATGAAACTCCATTAAAGAACCAAGATGTCTGTGAACTTTGTTCAAGGTTCTCCATCCAACATCAATTCTTGACCCCATACTATCCCGAAGGAAATAATCAGGCTAAAGCATCCAATAAAACCATTATGAAAATTTATTGAAAAATACTATTAATGATGTCAACTGTGATTGACATTTGCAGCTAAATCCTACCTTATGGGCTTACCAAATAAGAATTCGCACACCCACGGGTTCCACACCTTTTTCCTTGGTCTACGGATTTGAAGTGATCCTACCTATCAAAGTCGAGATCTCATCACTATGAGTATCCTTGAAAGGCATGGTCAATGATGAGGAATATCAAGTATCTAGACTGAATGATTTAGAACTTCTTCTAGATGAAATATGTTTGAGCACGTTAAACCATCTCTAGGTTTATCGAAATTGGCTCAAGAAAAGCTATAAAAAGAAGATCAAGAACATAAAATTTCAAGTTGGTGACTTGGTACTGAAAGAGAATAAAAAATCTAGCTAAATTAGGAGGGGAAGGGTAAGTTTAAACCAAACTAGCTAGGTCATTTCATCATAATAGCAAGCTATGGATCTAGAGCTTATCAATTGACTACTCTTGAAGGAGAACCTTTAACCAAAAATTTGAATATCATCCATCTCAAAAGGTTTTATACTTGAGCGCATCACAATATCCCAAGAAAAAAAGATTAAAAAGAAAAAAAATAAAAAAAATCAAGAAAAATAGTAAAGAGAAATAAAACATCCTTTAAGTGAAAAACCACTTTGTGGTGCTTCTAGGATAAGTATTGTGGTGAAAAACTGGTAAACAGGTGCTATGTTTGAATAATTCCTACATCTATATCTATCAACACTATCTATAGCATTCAACCCATCTGTCCCATAATAAAACATGTATCCAACCATGACTCAATAACTGATCAAGTATTGAACCCTGTTACACCATCTTCATCCATCTACCCTAATAAAAATAATCTTGTTTCGAACTTCAGGAAATTTCCCAAAATTGGTAGCAAATTGGATCCTTGTTCATCGCATCACTATCATAAAATACTATCAAAAATCAACAACATCCAGAAAACAAAAAATCCAAAACAAAGGCAGAAATATCAAAATCCCAAAAACACTGTAGGCTGTCTCTGGACGAGCTATAATTAAGTCACAAAATAAGTGAACTATGAGCCTCTACATGTAAAACATAGACAAGGCCATCATTTATGATCCCCCGAGGCCCTAGGTTAGTCCCCAAAACAAAAACATTCAAATATCTTATCAAAATCCAAAAACATTCGTAAAAAGTCAGAAAACTCCAAAAATAGTCACTCAATACAGCCAAACTATGATGTCTCTACATTTTATCATATAGGCAAGGTTAATCTTTGATGATCCCCCAAGGCACTAGGTCAGTCCCTTTAGATCTCTCTATTTGTCTATAAATCTCCCAAAAACAACAAAAACAACATCAAATAATTGGAAAATCTAAAAAAAGTCCTATCTCCATTGTCACCTATCCACAATAAACTTTCCATTCATAATAAAAAAATCATTGCCTTCAACCTTTGAAAAAATAATCAATAAACAAGGAAAACAACGAAATCCAAAAATTCCAAGCAAATAATTGAAATGAATGGATCATCATCAGACTAAAACAATGCCTAAGTGTTAAACTACCTACCTATCGATAATTCATCATCAACATCTTGATGTATGTCTTAATGGATAAATCCTTCCTACAATAGACATCACTGATGGATAACATCCAAAAACATCAAACAACTATGGCAAGTGATACAACAACATTGTTTATCTTTTTATGATCTTATCTTTTTGATTTATCTTACTATCTCATTCCTAGGATCTCTTGAGGATGTCCATTAAGGATTTAGAGAAGAAGGAATGGGGTATTGATCATTGATTTTTTTGCTCTATTTGTTGGATATTATTTCAATGCTACCATGAAAAATACTTTCCTGTGTGTATGGAAGTCATTTCAAGCAACTCAAGTGGCCTTGCATGTTTGGTTCCTCATACCTCTTCGTGCACTAATCCAAATGCTCTGAACTTATAACCCATACACTCTAACAAGGTTTCCATATATCCGGTATGATCAAGAACACTCCTTGTTTGTAGAGTCAAAGTCCACACAATAAATACAAATCTGCCTTGTTCATTAATACCTAGGTGCATCATGTCTATCTTCTATAGCAATAAGGATTGCTAAAAGTACGAAGTCTCTATGAAGCAAAAACAAACTCATCATGTTTTACATATAATAATCATCTAAAACACTTCTTCTATCTTCTAGAATCTTACTAACACTTTCTTCTAGTCAACATTTCTTTTGTCAATTTGTGCACTTAAATGCATTGAACATCAGCTTGTTGAAAAAATTGGCTCGTTATCTAAGAATTTTCACCAAATTTCTCAAAGGGGTTCCATGCTATCCTGTCATCACCGGGGCATATCGGGGCAACTCCTGAGTAAGAATTTTTGAATTTTCTTTGAGACAACACTCAAAATCGTATTGTATCAAAGAGGGGGAAAATGTAGATACCCTTAATTGTCTTGAATGGAAAACAACACTATTTAACTAACTTTCACCATTCTTCCCTAAATGATTAAATAATACATTATCATTTAATTATTATCAAATTTTATATTTGTCTATTAATTAAGTGATTTAACATTATTTAATTAATTCGTCCCGAATCATCATTTCTAACTAATTAAATATTATTTAATAAATGTCCTAATCTAACTTTATTCCTCTTGATTAATTAAATAAACATCAATTATTTAATTATATCACTAATATACCCTATTCACCTAAATCAAATAAATTATTATCATTAATAATTTAACTTAAACCACTTTCCCTTCTTTAAAATCGAATAATTAAATCAGTTATTCAAAATCATTCAACATGGTAACCAAACAAATATATCTCTATTTGTTAAAGTCAAAAGGAAACTCACACATTCAGCTCCAATATTAATTAATTAATTATCCTCACCCTCTTTTGATTGAGTAAATGATGACCACTGATTTCTCACTCTAATTGGTTGACTAACCCATCTATTTCCCAATCCTATTGATTTCTTCAATCCCACTAGCCACTCAACCTGATTTCTTCAATCCCACCAATCATTCCAATATAATCCCACTAATCATTACAATCTATGTCCTCTCAACAGTTCTCAATCGTTGATCATGATCTTTTACTACTGAATCTCGATCATTCATATGAAAAACATGAAATCTATATAACAACCTTCTTTCTTCTAAAAAAATGACCAAAGAATCTAGAGAATTTATGCAAAGAGGTCATACTAAATTGACATTCAAATTCTTGAGAACAAATACACACATCTTCAATCACCATTAGCACATGCTTTGAAGCTTTTGCAACAACAATGAAGGCTTCATATCAATTCAAACATAATTCAACATCAATACAAATTACACTTCGACATGAGATGGTATAGATGTGTTTTGTGAATTCATTTATTGTTTCCTACTTTATGCTTACCTTTATTGATTGAATTCATTGGTTTACAGTTCATTTCATGAGTATGGTTTGGGACTTTGATCTTGTTTTGAATTTGATTCGATCAATTCGTTGCTATTTTCCTTATGCTATTTCCCCCCCCTTACAATATTAAATATGATTGAAAAATTTGCATATATTAAGGTAATTGAAATTCTAAAATCTATAAGAGAAAAATTCACAATTGCTAACACTTCAAATAGAAAAAAAAATGAAATTCAATAAGAATAGACAAAAATAAACATATAGCAAAGGAAAATAAGACACAATTCTATATATTCAGTATGATTGTTTTTAAGAACATATCATATTAAGGTCTGTTGTGTTATAATATTTTCCAACCGAGTTTTGTATATTGAGTGATTCCATAATCGGAAAGGAACCCTCCAAAAAAAGAGAAAGGAAACATAAATAGTGAAAATTCCTCACCAAAGGAGATGGCTGCAACTGAAAAGATTCTAGCCTCACGCCTCCCACAAGAGTCACCGTCATACAACCATTGCAACTGTGTAAGTGGGAAATCATAACTTCCCCGCTTTGCGATGACACTGCCATTTGGAAATCCCAATCTCTCCATTCTAACCACATGGTGAATTGGATGAGCACCTGCCTGGCTACTATCATTCCTAACCTCAATGCGTGGCATCACCTGCAAACTCTTGCGACTTATCTTGGGCCAATGATGCACCTTTAATCAATCCTCAGACTCAAAATACCCTTGCACTTGCACCCTCTTGACACGTGGTATCTTCAGAAATATGGGCTTGGACAATAGCGACTGCATAATGTCATTTAAAGGGTGGTAAACAAAGCCGCCACGTGGTGATCTTGGGTAATGCGTTGAGAATAGATGTTGTCAAGATGGTGAGAACGCACATGATGTCGATACATATCATCCTTTGTGAATGCAATTAACATTGAATAAATAATCCAACGGGTCCAAAATAAGAGTAAAGCCTTATGAAAAAATAATTAAAACCCGTTAGAGGCTACAATAGATATAATCTGCAGTTCTCTTGATCTCTAAAGGTGACGCCTAAGAAAATCAACCTATGGGAAGTTCTACAAATGGGGTGACTAAGATGAGCTCTACAAAACAACCTACATGATTTTAGAAGCCGACTCTTCATTGTGTTAACAGGGGGAGGAAAACGGAGAAGGAATGAAAATCAATGCATAAAACAAGCTATTCTAAGGTGATGTACCAAGTTTTTACAACATTTTAGACCTGATTTAACATAATAAAATATCAATTTACCAATTTATGTAGAACGTTTGAAAGAGTATTAAACATGATTCAAAACTCTGCATGTATTAAGGTAACTCAAATTCTAAAAGCTAGAAGAGAACAATTCACAATTGTTAACACTTCAAATAGAAAAAATATGAAATTCAACAAAAATAGACAAAGATAAACACATAGCAAAGGAAAATAAGGCACATTTCTATATATTCATTTTATATTTTTTTAAGAACATATCATATTAAGGTCTGCTATGCTACAATATTTTCCAACCAAGTTCTATATTTTGAGTTATTCCATAATCTAGAAGGAACCCTCCAAACAAAGAGAAAAGAAATAAAAATAGAGAAAATTGCTCACCAAAGGAGATGATTGCAATTGAAAAGATTCTAGCCTGATGCCTCCCATGAAAAATGTCATCACATGGCCTTTACAATTGTGTGATTGGGAAATCATTACTTTCTCACTTAACGACGATAGTGCCATCTGGAAATCCCACTCTCTCCATTCTAACTACATGGTGAAATGGATGAACACCTACCTGTTCGCCATCATTCCTAACCTCAACACATGGCATCACTTGCAAAATCTCATGAATGATCCTGAGCCAATGGTGCACCTTTAATCACTCCCTAGACTCAAAACACCCTTGCACTTGTACTCGCCTGACACTTGGTATCTTTGAAAATATGGGCTTGGATAAAAGTGACCACATAATGCCATTTAAAGGTGGCGGGTGGAGCTTCCACATGGCGCTCTTGGGTAACACTTGAGAATAGATGTTGTTTGGATGGTGAGAATGCACATGGTGTCAATGTTGGCAGATGGTCAGTGCTCCCCTCGGGATTCGTGACATGGAATAACTGCCTCTCGTAGATCCATTAACTCTGACAGTTGCATCTGGCATTAAAAGGTCGATCTTTTGGTGTAATGACAACTATGGGCCAACAAGTGGTATCAGAGCCAAAGGTGCTGGGTTTGAATCCCCTCGGGTAACATTGAGGGGGAGTTTGTTTGTAGATGGTCAGTGCTCTCCTCGAGATTCGTGACATGGACTAACCACCTCCTGTGGATCCATTAACTCTGGTAGTTGTATCGAGCCTTAAAAGGTTGATCTTTTGGTGCAACGACAACTATGGGACAACAGTCAACACACGTTGTCCTCCATGAATGCAATGAAAATTGAACAAATAAGCTCGCAGATCCAAAATAAGAGCAAAGCCTTATGAAAATAATAATTTAAACCTACCAGAGGCTACAATAGATATAATCCATATTAAATAAAGAGAGAAATTAATCTAGAACAATTGGCCTATATATATTTGAGTTGAGAATCAAACTATATGGAGTATTGTATAAAAATAAATATAAAGTGTAAATAAATAAGTGGTACTTAGTTGGAATCCATGAAGTGTAATGTGTCTAGACTTGATTGGTCAATGCACAAGAAATTATGTTATTTTTTCATGATTCAATTGTATATTTTTTGAGTCAAAATAATTGATCCATATTTTATGAGTCATGGTTCACATGAACCCATATCTCATGATAATGAATGGTCCAATTGGAACTCACTAAATCTAAGTGACACTCACAAGGTTGAAGCATTAGGACTTATTAAGAGGTCACCCATCCTAGTACCACTTTGACTCAAGCTATCTTAACCATAGAGTTTCCTCCAAGATCAAGACTACTTAGTTTGTAACCCTATTTGTAAATCCCTTACCAATTTCTATTAATTATGAACCATTAGTTATAAATCCCCTTTACCTTTATATTTAATGTAGAAAAAATCAAGAATAGTCAAATAAAAGCTTTAGAATCTAGAAATCAGTTACCTATTGCTCTATGTAACTTTCATGATACTCCTCCAATCAATGTTGAGGATCACTATGGAGTTCCTCAATTTGGAATGACAAGCCATTAAAGGCTTGAAACTGTTGACTAATCCATGGTTATCTTCTGCTAATTTTTTGTTGTCTCTGGTGGCTGCTATTGGTTTTCCTCTATATTTGATAGTGTTTGTTTTGATTTAGTCTCACTCTTGGTGATAATTGTTCCACTTCCCTTCATGGTTATTTTATAATGGATTTAATCCATTTTCCATGTTTACCTTAATCAAAACTTCCATGTGTGAATAATCACTTTATACAACTATAAATTTGATCCTCACACATGGACTTGAACTATAGTGCCCAAATTTGATCTCAATTGAAATTTATTTTTTTCTTCTCAATTCTTTTTTATTTGATAATAATCTATTTTATAAACTTTATGAACTTAGGTAAGTGTTGTCAGATAACAAGCAATCATGAAATATCCTAGATGATTATGATATGAATGCTAATTCTTTTTAAGTACTCCAAATTGAAATATTTATAGAATGATTATCTTTATAATTGCTTATGATTCTTGGATGTGAATTAATGCTCAAATCAATGTTTTTAAATAACAAGACATAAAAAATGTTACACAAATGTGTACTAATTTTGCTTCACAACAACTAGTGAAAAAAGGACAAGATTCATTAATTTGAATTAAAAAATTTAGACTTTGGGTGAATCTATATTATCTAGGAAAGAAATTATATGCCATGAGACAAATTTTATATAGGAAAATATGTCTCGAGAATTTGGTGTATAGAAATTAGGGATATTAATGAACTAAATGTGTAGTAATATGTATAATAGGTTAGAGATAAGGCTAAATATATGGAAATATGTGAAAGTGTAAGGAAATGAGGGTAGATAAGAATCAAGAAAGGAGCCAAAATTAATTACCACATGTCACTAAGTAATTTTATTAAGACATTCCCTCAAAATGGACCTAAAACTAAATAGGAATTAACATAGATATACAAATTTCACCATTACAGTTATGTTGAAAGATAAAATCTTAATGCTATTTTTATTCATATATACCTCAATAAATTTTATAGCTTATTATTTTGTGTTGGAACCATTGGTTGTCCAACTTGCTTTCAATAATCTCTAAGGGGTTACAAATTCCTATAATTAAAACTATTGAATGGATGAGGCAACAAACAAGAGATAGATAAGTGTCTCCTACACAACCTAAGCGATAAATGTAACAAAAATAGATTTTATATGAATAATGGATCTATCACAATGCAAAGAAAATAAGAGTTCATGCGTGAATATAATAGAGGGTTGAATGATGATTTTATAATATTACATATTTCTTGTACCTTTAGTACTTATACATGAAAACAACAAATAAACTACTAACACCAAAGAATAGTTTTATTTTTTTAAATATGTGAATAGATTGAGAATAAGATTGCTGCCTACTTGTTAAGAAAATTGAGTTAAATATTGATTCAAATATGCCATTTTAATAGCATTAAATCTCTAGGGTATAAAAATTATTTATTACTACCTTATAGTAGTTCAAACCCTCATAGTTGACTTATTGAAAATGATTCTACTTGTTAATCCTCTACAAACACTGTACACCCTAGTTAATCTATGAAAACAATTATCACCTTCCTTGAATATGAATTAGTTAGATCAACAAATTTTACAGTAAATGTGTAAGCAATTTTTTTCCCTTGAAAATATACTTCTTTCCAAGAACATGCAATCTTGTATAGGAGGCAATCAAATCCATAATCTTATATTCATATCTTTCTCGTAGATAAAATTTGTTACAATTAAACACATTGAAATATCTTTTAGAAAATAAATTACAAAAATATCATAGAATTCTTCACAAGCTTTCTCTTTAGAATTCCTCAACCTTTACAAATGATTTTTTTTACATTATATAACGCCCCTTTCAAAAATCACATCTATTATTGCATATTTTGGAAAAATAATAAACAACACATGGTTGAGAATCTTCTAATTTTGATTTTCTTTCGAATTTGAAAATTTATGTATTTTATTCTTCTTTTACAGACATTTTAAATTTGCAACAAAAAATGTGTAAAGTAGCACAATTTTTGGAAGCCATAACTTTTGATCTAGGTACTCAATTGAGCTCCTATTTTTTAAACTAAATATCTCAAAGAACTCTATGCTCTTAGAAATGCTCCATCATTTTCAACAACTTTTGACGCCAAATTCCTTTGTTTAAAGCTTCATGGTTTAATTTGAATACTTTTTTCAAAATTTAAGGATTTTGAAATTTTAATACCTCACTATCTATTGGAGATCTTTGGCTAATTTTTCACCATATGACAACTTTGCAATTTTGGAGTTCTAGATAATTTCTTAGGTCTATATGTACTCATTTGGTAGAGCTTTCTAAAAATAACATCTTACTATTTTAGGCATAAATGAAGTTTGACTTTACCATATCATTTTAAAGGACCTTTTATGCAAACATGACACTTTACAAACTCAAGAATATTGATATTGATATTGACCAACTATAACAATAGACAGTTTTTTTTGTTATTGACTTGGTTTAGACAAGTTATGACACCAAAGGAAATACAGATTGGGATGCTTTCACAAACTCGATTGAAGCTTTGACCATATACATAATATAAAAAAATAGGCACAGGCCCTAATACAAACATTTTAATTCAAATGATTAATCATTTATTTATTTTTTTCATTATTAATAATTATTTTTTCAGTGCATCATGAGAAGGATATTTGTAGTCAGTTTTTAATGAATGCTAAGAATGTCACTAATTTTATATATCATTTACTAAGAAATGTAGTTGTTAGATGTATAAGTAGCAAGAGAGAAGTAAACATTGTTGTGTAAGAGATGATTATTATTAAAAGTTTTAATGATTGTAATTGCGTATGTTGATTTGAAATAATCTCTTAAAAATAATCATAATGATAGATCTACTTGATTTTTATTTAAAAATAGATATAATCCTATTACTTATAAAATCTTATCTATTATAAGAATGTTCAGCTATATGTCTTTAAATCCATTTATGTTAAATTGTTAATGATATAGATACAAATTAGCTATATGATTTTTTTGGTTATTGAGATTCATCTTAGAACATTACAAATTTTGCATCCTTATATATTATTAACATAAAAATATTGTGACCCCATATAGATCACTTTTATGAGTTAAAAAAACAATTTATGTTAATGATATTTTCAATATTTGACACAATTTTAAAACATAAAATCTGTTTAAGCATTTAATTGTCTGGATAAAAAACGGTCTTATTATGGACAAAAATAAAACAATGTAACGGACGAACACGACCAGAGCACACGATGTCTGCAACGTACCTGCAGAAATAAAGATGGTTAAATGCCGAACGTTCAGGATTGTATAGGTACAGCCTGCTCTATGCCACAAAATTTCATATTTAGCTGTGCAGCCGTTTTGCTTCAATTGCCATTTTTTCCTTGCAAATCTTTCATATTTAGCTGTGTTGGAGGCAATGAGGAATTGCATGGCGGAGTAAAGAGAAGCAGAAAGGAGTGTAACAGTAAAATACCACCTTTCATTGCTGGAAAGAGGAGTACAATGCACAGAGATTTCGCCAGGTTGGCCATGGAATCTGATTTTATTTTTAAATACCCATCAAAGTAGATTGCTTTACACTGCTTTTAGAAAGGAAAAGTTTTTGGAAAACCTTACCAGTGCTAGGAAGAATTGGGTACTTTCTGTTGAATTCCTCTGCAAACAGTTAGATTTTTCTAGTTAAGTAAAGTTTTTTTCTTTTCCTTTTTTTGGTTTTTGTTTTTCTGTTTCCATGGTTATATGGAGAAAGTCAATAGTTTATAGCCACATGATGGCTGCAATTTTGAATGCACAGTGTTAGGATTAGGGGATTAGGAGTTGTTAGAAGTTTTATAAATTTAAGTCTTGTTTGATTATTTAATATTTATAATACTATAAAGAATTGATTCACTTGACTGGTATCATATCTCCACTACTTATCATTAATATTATGATATGTGGAAGAATCATTGATTTGGGAGGGGTTACATAGTTGATTATGTGGAGTAAAAGGTGTAAGTGTGATTATTGTTTCATAATAGAGTTTCTTGAATTACATTCTATCTTAGGATGAGTTATGGGTTGAATGTTGATCATTTTTACATAGTTTTGATTCTATAATGGTAAATGGTTGCGGTTTCTTGGATCTTCATGGTCTATATATAGAGGGCTTGAGATGAAAATTGTGTATCATATTTTTGTTTGCATTGCTATTTCCTCCAATGTTGAGAGTATTGATCTATTGTGGTGCTCTTAAGTTTGAAAGCATATTTAACTATTTAACTATTTAACTATTGTTGTCACTAATAGTACATTGGTTTAGTCTTTTGGAGGTTGATTGTTTTCTCAAAAGCATTTTCCAAGAGTATATTGATAATAGCTTTCTCTTGTGGTTATTTCATTCTTATTATTTTTTATGTGCTAATTCATTGTTTGAGATATATTTTTGGATCTTATTCAGGTCATCACAAAAATAGGTGGATGCAAGATTTGAACAAAGTTGGGAATGGATATTTGAACATTAGGAGTTACTATAAGATCTAAGTTGTTGTTATCTCCAACTTTTGCATGGAAAATATTATAGGTTTGTAACAAAATTCTTTTTATAATATTTTATTGTTTCCTTTTATAATAATGTTTCTAGCTCTTTATTGTATGTCTTATGTTGAATTATTTATAGATTAAGTCTAATAGCTTAATTATAAATGCAGGGGAGGACAATGCTACAATATATGATATGTTTCAAAATGGTAGCATAAAATCCAGTATGGACACACGCATTGATTTGAGTGCACATATCAAGTGGTGGCAATCTAAAAAATTACCCCAAACTATAAATTCCAAACATGTTGAGGAATCTCGTTATATTGGTGATGAAAGATTTGTGAATGTCAAAGAAGAAAAAATGCCTAAATTTCAAGGAAAGTCTTGTGATCCATATCAACTACCTTCTCTAGGTGTTTCTCATGGTAAATTGCATAAGCCATCTAGAACAAGTGCTTTGAGGATATTGTCTCAATCTTCTCTATTTAAGCAAATGCTCCAAAAGGAATCCGCTAAAAAAAGTGCTAGTGACCATGATAAAGTTGATTGTTATGACTTAGGAAAGATAGGAAGCAAGGTGAAAATAAATAAATTAGGAAAGAGAAACACCAAATTGGATGCATAGAATCTAAGTAATGGCTCTAGATGTTTTCAACCTTTGTCTAAATAACTAGTATAAATTATGTGCTTGAAAGATGGAAATCTTCACCTCTTGATGTTGATTTAGAATGGTGGGGGTGATATAAATTCTCCAACTAGGATAATATATTGGGAGATAATGTATTTGGCTATAGGTTTACATTACTTTAGTGGTATATGTTTATATTTTTGTGATGTAGCTACACCCATAGTGGGTTGTTCAAGATGTGCTTTTTTAATTTTCTTTATTTTTCCATTGTGTCTTAATGTGGTTTGTCTATACTATACCAATGTTGAATATAGGATGTTATTGTTACATTTTGTAATGTAGAAAGCAAATAATTTTATGCAATGATGAAGCATCTTAATAGAACTTCACTATTAATATTTACAAAAAATGACTAACTTTGCAAGTTAAGATTAGAAAAATCCCCTTCTTTAAGGATATATATAATTCCAAACAAACATATATGTAAAATGAGTATTTAAATATAGTTCAATTCAATTAATGAATGGAATTTTTAAAAATGTGCAAGTCTCGAGAACTATTGCTAATCCTCTACATTTTCATTTCTTGAGAGAAACTTCATACAAAACGAACATGTCACTAACTTAAAGGCTTATATTGTCTTTCCATATTTAAATATATTATGAAGTTGCAATCATGAAATTAGAGCTGATATTTTTTGGAGTATACTTACACAATTAAAAAATTCTTACCAAAATTTAATAAAAATATTGTTATGCTAATTTATTTTTGGTGAAACTAGGAAAACCCCTCTTCACTTTTCCATGCACTTCCTTTATCATAGGAAAACTTATTACACGAGTCACTATCTTAGGTGATATTTTAAATATAATCTAGAATACATTTTTCTAATGTAATTATTTTCTGACTTATTACAATAAATATTAAATGTGTGAATAGTTTGTCTCACTACATGAATCACTTATTTTTATGTGCTTGAAAAAATGTGTTAAGCTTCCATTGTCTTCTTTATTGTATACATCCAAATTAAAATGATATAAAAATTTACATTGTGGCTTTGATCCTAATATCTTCTATGTATTTTATGCTTTAAGTGCCTTAGAACAAATATTTCATACTTGATGTTATACTCTTTGGTAATCCATGAGGTCTTACACCAACTTTAGAGAATAGCTCTTAGTATTCTCCATATGTTGTGGTACCTTGGTTGACCCCATTCTTATTGTCTATAGGTGAAGAATGAGTGATATTCTATTGTTTAATAACAATTTATTAAGGGATTTCTCAAGGTGTCCCATTTTAAGATAGAATATAAAAATTCCACAATATTTTTCATATCTTTACCTAAAGATAAAATATTTTCCGAATTCTACGAGGAGAGTGGTTTTTAATGAAACTAAAATAGCTCTCTAGGAGAAGATTGATATTCCTAGAAAGTTAAATGGATTTCTAAGAGAAGAGTCGTATAAGCTTCTATGAATTGGTAACTCTAAGAGGAATTGTCAAAAGAAGAGTGGTATATGCTTCTATTAATTGGTAACCTTAGGAGGAATTCTCAAAAGAGAGTGGTTTGTAGTAGTACTACTAAGTCAAAACTAAATATTTAAAAAAATTAAAAATCAAAACTTTGATGAATGTTCAAGATGCCTACACTCAGAATTTGAAAATATTTTAAATAAGAATAAGAATCACAACATTTAAAATCTAGTTTCTAAACTTTTTTTTTTTTGGAAAATAATGAAATTAGAGTGGGAAAAATAGTGAGAGCATAAAAAACAACTCATGTTTCATACATGAACCCCCTTTATTTTAGTTTCATTAATTATTTTTTAAACCCCTTTGATGGATAGTTAAGTAAGATCCTATAGTAGGTGGCATATTTTTATAATATATTAATGAATATATTCTTTCATTAGTTATTGAATTAGACACATCCTAAAAAACAAAAAATCGAGCATGTTCCCTCTAATTTTAAAATGTATAGTTGACTTTGTTATTGTGTATAAAATGAAGCATAACAGTTGAGGATATAAATTTTTAAAATTTGAAAGAATATATTAAATATACACTAAAATTATAATATATATATTTTTGCAAGCTCTCTTAAGGCGCTGTGGGGGGATGTGGCCCAGGAGCTCATGCGTTACATCACCCTTGAAGGATGCTTCTCTACGGTAAATGCCTACCATTTTGTTTTGCTCAATCACTTCCGCCATAAGAAAAGGATTTCTTTTCCCTATTATCATTTGGCTTCTCTGGATTCTGGCCTCAAGGACCATAAGAAAAACCCAAAGAATCCTATTTTATATGTGGGGCTTATCCTTTTAATATCTGATTATGCTAAAGCATTTGAAGTGGCTAAGATGATTTCTATGCCTAAGGGTAAGCAACATAAGTCAGAGGAAGAATATGGTACAGTCTCTGAGGAGGAGATGGCTAGTAAGAAAGGAACGAAGAGGAAGCTCATCCTAGAAAAGGAGTGAGAATCTAAGGAGGATGTTGACTATGTACCAGGCTCTCTTTCTACCATGGAAGTGGATATTCAATCTCTTGCTTTAGGGAAGTCTAAAAAAGTGGAGCCATGCCCTAATAAGGGTTATGAAACCTAGAGTGAGGAGCCAACTGTTGAAATTCTGAGTAGATGCTTGAAGGAGAAGAATGAAGTGGCTGGTGAGGTGTCTTCACCTCCCCCTATTCTAGGGTGAAACAAAAAAAGGAGCTGGAGATGGGAAGTAATAAGAAGCTGGTTGTTAGGTTTGCGAGCCAATTGCTGGAGATGAATCCTCCACTTAAGATTGTAGGCGAACAAGGTGCTATGGATTCAATGGTTGAGGTTCCATAATTTTAGATGGAATGGAAGGATGTGGAAGAGGTGGGGTAGGGTGTTGAGGATTCTCCAGTTGTGGACCCAGATAGGCAAAAGAAAACAAAGGTGGTTGCTGCGAAGATTGCAGAGTCTATTCGAAAAATCAAAACACTGGTTGCTGTTGGGAAGGGGAAGGAAGTCTTTGCTAGTCAGGATAAGGTTAGCTCCTCTCATGAGGAGGATGCTGTGGGTAAGGGAATTTTCAACATTGATAAGGAAAATATTTTTGATGTTTTGGGAACTGCTAGAGAGGGTTCCATTGTTTTTAACAAGTTATTTTAATGGTTGTTCCATGAACCTAATATGACCAACATGAAAGTTCGTGGTGTGATGAGTAAAACTGATGAGTCCCCAGTTCAGAATTAGATTGATGATATGATGAACTCTTTGAAAATTGTGGCAGATGAAATGCTCAACATGAAGCAAAATCTTGAAGGTAGAGTTCTCGCCCATGAAAATCATCTAGAGAGGATTTATGCTAACATGGATAAGGGTGGGAGGGGACTAAATCTGGGGTTAATTTTGAGTCTGTTGGTATTACCTCTCCTTTTGATAGTACAAAAAAATGCAAGGAAACTGCTCATTCTGGTGATATTGGTGCTGGTGGTAAGTTGTTGGAGGGAGAGGTGTTTGTTGATAAGGGTGGTGATAAGAATAATGTTTTGATTAGTGAGGTGAATGTGGGTGGGCCTGGGGCTAGGACTTGTAACAAGACTAAAGCTCAGGTTGGGGCTCCTGTTAAAGAATTGCCTGATGCCTTGGATGAGGGTTAGAAGGATGTGGTGTGCAATGTGGAGGCTGCAGATATACTGAAGAATATGTAATGCTGATGATTACGTTCCTCCTTTTTGGCTGATTTTTTTGTTGATGGTGCGCTTACGTATGGGTTGATATATACTTATTGTAGTTTTCTTTAGTTTTAGCTGCTCTTTTTTGTAAAGGGTTCTAGGCCCCTTCAACCCGTTATTTACCTCTAATAAAAAACATTTGAAGATATTAGTAAAAATAAATAAAAATTAAAGTCTTAATTTGTTTAGACTATAGAAAAAATTATATGGTTAGAGAGATATGAACTATCCTGATATGATAGTTTAATTCTTTTAGAATCTCATGGTAAAATACATAGTGCTAGCTAGATAGAAGTTTGAGTTTTTATGTTTTTTTTAAAATACAAAATTTAAAGGACTTTTAGGAATTCATGTCTTTATATTTAGAAAAACCAAGTCAATTTCAAGCCTAAGGGATGCAATTTCCAATGGTATAATACATATCGCACTTGTATTATAAGATGAGAGTGTTATAATATCATAGCACATGCAAATTATAATAATGTAATGTGTGCACTAGATGAATATTGACAAGAATAAATTCTTTAAAAAATTTATTATCATGTTCTTCGACCCAC
Organism: Sequoiadendron giganteum; assembly: GCA_007115665.2. Classification (NCBI taxonomy): domain Eukaryota; kingdom Viridiplantae; phylum Streptophyta; class Pinopsida; order Cupressales; family Cupressaceae; genus Sequoiadendron; species Sequoiadendron giganteum. The sequence continues at coordinate 307,459,794 of CM021108.1, read as the reverse complement.
AACACTAATTTTCTATAAAAAAATATACAATCTCTACTTATTTTTTCTATTTTGTGATGACATTGATCATCAATATAAGTTTAATAAATAATCATTGATTTTTGCATTTCTTTTTTATTTACATTCAAATTTATTAAATTTCTCTTATTAATATAAAATTAAAAATGATGGTGGAAAGTTATTGAAGCTACAAACATGAAAGAAAATAGAAGCCAAGCTATATAAGCAAATAAAATCAATGAACAAACTTTTTGCAATCAACAAACCATTTTTTCTACATAAAAATATTCTATTTTTTTCTAAATGAATTCAATGTTAAGAAAATTCTCACCCACCTATTCAAACAATTAATAATGAAATAATGAATTATAACACATCATTTTTCCTCAATTCAATTCAAAAACCAAATTTAGATGTTGCACTAATTCTATATTCAATTTAAAATTTACTCAGATTTTACAAGTGAACACAATCTATTGAATCTAAAAAAAATCATATACACTAAATAAATAAAAATAATCAAATAAACAAAATTTATCATTAAGAAAACCACTTTGAATTTTATGTAGATAGCCAAAGTATTTATAATTGAAACTAGCAAAACAAATATAAAACCAATTTCTAATAAACTTCTTGATCATATTTTGAGAAGTGCTAATAAAATATACAAATGTTTTTTGAAAATCTAAACCTCATTGCAAGATATCAATTATTTGTTGAAATGTTGAAAATGCACAAGTTTAAAGATACTATGAAAGCCTTGGTCTAAGAAAATCCATAACAACAATCATACAAATATTGTTGTAAAAATACAATTAATGCACATCACTTGATAGGCATGACATCGCACTGCTATTTGACATGCTATCACATCTATACTAAGTAATCAAACAAGCAAAGATTGATTACTTACAAAAATAAGTAAAACACTAAAATTAAATATAAAACATAATTAGAGTGTTTAGGAGATCATGTGAAATACTTGGCTATGTCAATATTATATATATATATACCACCATGGAAAGATAACGTCGTAATGAATGTTATAAGAGAATTATTTGAACAATTTAATAAATATAAAACTAGAGTTTCATCTAATTAAAGAGATGTAGTAATAAGAATAATAAGTTGTCAAAACCATAAAAAATTTCTTAAAATTTTCTTAGATATGACTCAATCATGATTTTACTAAAGTTTATAGAAAAAAATCTACAAATTATAATTAATCAAAAGTATTTCAAGATTGAAAATATTTTTATGCTAAAATAAGCAACCACATGCATCACTTGTTGTATTGTGCATTTTTTTTTTGCATTATGATATTTTCTAAAATATATGGAGTACTTTGCATATGCATAACATTTTTCTTGAGTGTTTTGTAGAATTTCCACCTAGATTAGCAATATAATTTATTGTTATTTTGTTATATAAAAAGTCTAATGAATATTCTATTTATTTATAATAAATCATGTTTAGATGGAACATGTGACACTTATGTTTGTTTAATAGGTTTATAAAATTATTCTAATAAGGATAAGATTAATTCTAATTGAAAAGAAATTGGTAATTACAAATACAATACTATGAAATACACACTAAGATATAGAAAAGAGTCAAAGATTCATCTTTGTGACTAAAAAATATTCATATTAGAATTTATAGCTACTTTTAGGTATAAGATAGTGTAAAAGTGCACAAGGTACACATAAAGAGCTTGACAATTAGATGAGTTATTCAATTCGTGTAAAGTCAATTTTTCAATTATAGACTTTAAAAATAACTATCTATTACAACCTTAAATTAGATTCAATCATACTATTAAAACTCTATTCAAGTTCATATTTGCATGCATCACTCACTTTTTTAGGTTCAACTTTAGAAAGTAAACACAAATTTACCATACTTTGTAATATATATATGTTATATTAGCGATGGTAGAGCAATGACAGAGATTTGGGAAATTTATAGTAAATGGTAGAATAAATGGCAGAATTAATGGTGGAGGTAATGGTCCTCGACAACTTGGAAACCATGGCATACATTCTTTATAGGTTCCTAGGCCAATTGGAAAGGTGGGGTAGTATCATGCAAGGGCAAGAACACCATGGATTACACATCGATTTGCAAGAACCAACTGGAAACCTATCAGTTTGGGAAAGCATTTGGACAAGCATAAGAAGTCGATCTTTGATTTATATGAAGAAGAGTTTGATCTGCTAAAAATAGGAGGAGGTCCCTTCAATCCAAAGGAAAAAGCCGATTCATTATAGATTTACCAAAATAAAGAATGCATGGATATTTTCAAAGCTTTTCTTCATAAACAGAAGGTGTTGTCTCATCCAAGACAACAATCTAAGGCGTCGATTGATCAGGCATTGTATGCTAGGGGAAGAGGAAGCGAAGGAGGGAACAAGGGTTTTCAAAATCAAGAATTTCAATATGTTGAGAATGAGGGTTTCTTTAATAATTCTTATCCAAGACAACAATAGAAGGCATTGATTGATCAGGCATTGTATGCCAGGGGAAGAGGAAGCGAAGGAGGATGGGGTTGGCAGAAGGAAGCATTTTCAAAGATAAAGTGGCACAAATTTCAGACTAGGCGAAGAGGAAGAAGGGGTTTGAAAGGAAAATCCAAAGTCAAGAAGAAAGTATTCAACAAAGTATGGAGAAGAAAAGAGGCGCAAGAAGGAGTGCAAGATAATCAGAATGATAAAATGAGGGTTGCGGGATCCAAGATTGTGACTAGTGAGTTCTCATCATAGCAATAGGGAACGGTAAAGATTACTTTTCCTGAGCATATGTTGCAGCCGAAAATTGAAGATCTCAGAGACAAAGGATTTGTATGTAAGTTTTGGAACCTTACATTGGATTTAGAAAACCTAAGGAATTTAATTCTAGATGAATGGGAAGGGTCGATTAAATTTTTCTATTTAGACCAAAGTAAAGGGATTTTTGCTATTCTATTTTCAAGTAAAGTGTGTAAAGAAGTGGTGTTTAAAACCAAATCATGGTCATTTCAAGGTTCAGGTTTATATATGCAATGTTGGACTCCAAATTTTAAATATGAGGATTTTGTTACACGCTTTATTCCTTTTTGGATTCAAACGCATGCTTTACCTTTGGAATACAAAGAATCGAATCTACTAGAAATCATGGTGAATCAAATAGGCATTTTCCTCAAACATGATTTACTTTTTTTTTAATAATCCTTCAAAGCCAGTAAGGATGAGTGTATTGATTGATACAACCAAGAGGTTTCCAAAGCATATAGAGATAGTATCGAAATTTTGAAATTGGCAGCAAGAATTATTGTTTGAAACTCCTGAAAATGCATGTGTTCAATGTCATATGTTGGGGTATTCAAAGATAGAATGTATGAAGCAAACCAAAGTTCTCAAACAAGATTTGGTAAACTGTAATAAGGAGCCATAAAGGGTTTTGAATCAGAGTGTTTCAACATCTATCTATGGTAAAGAGTTAGTAAGTAAGTGGAAAAGTAGACAAATCCATTCAATGCCTTATCAGGTAGTAATTCATGACCAGTTCAGGGGATTGTTTATCTATAATAAGGGGCCAACAAGGGTTTTTAATCAAAATGGCTCAACATTTATCGATGGTAAAGAGATAGTAAGTAAGTGGAACAATAGGAAAATTCATTCAAAGTTTCACCAAGTATAACTCATGATCAGTTTAGGGGATAAAAGCAGTGTGAGATCCAAGATGTGCAAGGAAAATATTATGTGGTATCCCTAGCCATAGCCAAGTACTTAGAGGTCTTGGGTAAGAAGCAAATGAATAACATTCTAAATCTATATTACCCATCTATACAGATCTCTAAAAATTAGTTGAATACTATAGACATGAAGTTAATGTTTCAAGATTCAGATTCATTAATCATGGATGGGAAATAGGAAAATCAAGCATGTCATCCAATTCAATCAACAGGTTTGTCAGTTGATTCAAAATGGTTGAGAATGCAAGGTATTTCAATGAAGAATGAGAAAGTTTCTGATGCATAATTGGAATTTCTGGTAGAGAAGGTCCTTTTGTTAGTAGGATCAAGTATAATTGATAATATAGTAGAAGAAATAATAGAAGAAGGTAACTTTGGGGATTACAATTGTGAAGGTTATGAGGCATGTAAAAGAAATGGTGCAGAAATCTCATTTCAAGATATACAATCTAATCCTCTCTTAGAAGTACAAGGGTCAGCTAGTGTAGAGGATGTTGTAGATTTTGATTATTGGCAAGTTTTATCTGTTGCTCAGACTTCATTCCATCTTGTAGTAAAGAAGTCTCCAGGAAAGAGAGGCCAAAAATCAAAGTTGGTAAAGCTGCAGGAGGAAATAGATGTAGGAATACAAAGTACTCTTTATGATTCGATAGTAAAAGTACTTCCTAAACACCCGAGGAGAGCCTGTTGCTCTCCTTGAGTGCAATGAAGATTGTATCATGGAATGTCAGGGGCATTAATGCCCCTGAAAAATGTGCTCGCATCAAATGTCAAGTGGATAGATGCGGAGCTGATATTGTGATTATGCAGGAAAAAAAAAAATCAACAAAAACGTATGAAGCTACAATTCAGAAATGAAATTTATGGAATTCATTACACTCGCCTGCTCAAGGGGCATCAAGGGGTTTAGTGGTATTGTGGAATCCAAAAGTAGTGAGTGTAGTCTCAAATAAAAATGAAAGTAATTGGTAGTTGTTGGAAGTAACAAAATATGATTTAAAGTTTAGGTTGTTTAATATTTATGGGCCAACATCTACATTAGACAAGAAAAATCTATGGGTTTTACTCAAGTAATTCTAGGTCTAGGGGATGAGAAATTCATCTTGGCAGGGGATTTTAATCCTATTGCATTACCTCAGGAAAAGAAAGGGGGTATTAACCCTACCTCCAAAGTAATAATAGATTTTAGCTCCTTCATTAACACAAATGCTTCGAGGGATGTTGTTCCAGTTAAGGGTAACTTTACATGGACTAATAGAAGGAAAGGGTTCCTTTAGATTGCAGTAAGGCTGGATAGATATCTCATTTCTTCTAATTGGGTTAGCTTGCACCATAATTTTGTGTCTGAGATAATGCCTTATGTAGATTCTGATCATTATGCAATTTCTCTCACCATTTCCAAAGTTTCATCTCCGAAATTCAAATCCTCTTTTAAATTTGAAAGTATGTGGTTTAGATACCCAAATTTCCAAGAATTGGTTCGCCAATAATGGTTGGAAACACCTTATGAACAAGGAAAAAATATGTTTCAATTGAGTAGAAAGTTAGTACATCTCAAGAAACACCTTTTGAAATGGAATACAAAAGTTTTCAAGAATGTCTTTCATCAAAAAGAGGTTACTCGGAAGCAACTGGAGGAAGTGCATGATCAAATTATTTAGCATGGTCTGGATGAGATCTTGTATGATAAGTAAAAGAAATTACAAAGTGATTGGGAAGAATTAAGTGCAAGAGAAGAAATGTATTGGAGACAAAAATTGAGGGAATTGTGGTTGAGGGAGGGTGATCGTAACACCAAGTATTTTCATGCTTCTACTCAGATTAAAAGGGAAGCTAAAGTGATTCAGTCTATTCAGGAGATATCTATGGGTAATTGGCTCATGAAGGAAGAAGAGATAAGTAGAGAATGTGAAAAGTTTTTTTCTGATCTTCTGTCTACACCATGGGATAGAGTGGAGCAAAATGAAAGTGATGAAGTTGAACTTTTGGAAACAATACGAAAGCTTTTATCTAAAAGGGATACTGAATCTTTATTGAGACTGTTTTCTTTAGAAGAGATTAAAAATGTAGTTTTCTCTTTGGCACTAGATAAAGTACCTAGCCTAGATAGTTTCACTGCTCTTTTCTTTGAAAATTTTTGGGACATATTGTGCTTTGACTTGTTATGGGTTCTTGAAGAATCATGAAGAACGGGTACATTATTAAAACAATTTAATGCAACAAATATAGTGATTTTTCCAAAAGTGAAGGAGCCGAAAACATTTGTAGAATTCAAACCAATATCCTTATGTAATACAATATACAAAATCTTTACTAAAGCAATTTATTTAAGACTATAGCCTATAATACCTAGGATCATTTTCGAAGAATAAGGGGGTTTTGTGCCAGGGAGAGAGACTGTTGAGGGAGCTATAGTAGCTCATGAAACTTTGCATTCAATTTCTATGACTAAATCTCCTTCTATCATTGTCAAATTGGACATGATGAAATCATATGACAAATTTAATTGGAAATTTTTGAAAAAAGTACTCGCAAAATTTTTTTTTAGTGTAAAATGGTGCAGATGGATAATTACATATCTCTCAGGTGCAAAATTTTCAGTTCTTTTGAATGGTTCTCCTACTGGTTTCTTCAGTGCATCACAAGGTATTAGGCAAGGGGATCCTCTCTCACCATTTTTATTTATAATCATGGCAGAGGCTTTGAGTAGGTTCATCATTATGAAGCATTCTCAAGGGTTTTGGAAAGGGGTCCAAATTGGAGACATAGGCTTAAAAGTAACTCATTCTCTATTTGTTAATGATACTAATTTATTTGGGAGAGCTACTATTGCAGAAGTGAAGAAGATTAAGGAGGTCTTAGATAAATATGTATTAGCATCAGGGAAAAGGATAAATGCGTCTAAATCAAAAGTGTATATTCTTAATACGAAGGAAGAGACTACGGAAAAAAATTCAGCAGTCTTGATTTCCAAGAAGCAGTTTTACCTTGTACATATTTAGGGATTCCTTTTTTCATGGGTGCTAATAAGCCAATGTATTGGGTGAAAGTAATTGAAAGGTTGAAGTCAAGAATTTGTTATGGAAGGCTAGATGGTTATCATTGTCAGGGATAATTCTACTAGTAAAAGCAGTTTTGTCTTCAATCCAAAATTATTTTTTAGCAGTTCTTAAGGCTCCAAGATCTTTGATCTCAAAAATTGAGAAAATTATCAAAAGCTTTATTTGGAAAGGGAATATGGATGAGAAAAATAAGGTTCCTCTAATATCATTAGATGATATGGCACAAGCAAAAAGGAAGGGTGGGGCTGGAATTCAAAATTTAGCATGTAGAAATAAATCTTTTGGAACAAAACTTGTCTGGAAAATGTATGTGAGTCCACAAACCAAATGGTGTAGTATTTTACAAGCTAAGTATCTGGATAATAGGGATCCTTCAAGAATTCTCACTATAGATAATCCACCAAAAGGATCAGCTATGTGGAATTTTTTGGTCTCATGTAGATAGTTAATTGTTACATATCTCTCGTGGGAGGTCAATAATGGAGAAAGTGTTATTCTTTGGAGTGATTCTTGGAATAGGAATCCTCCTTTGCAAAATAATCTCGAATTTCTTCATGTAATGGACTGATTGAAATAGGTTTGGGGGGGAGATTTTTAGATTACATCTAGTCAGTGGATGGTGCTTCAAGGAAAGTGACTTGGAGAACTTTGTCAGACTCGTCTCTTACTCCTCAACAGTGTATTGGAGTGCAAGAGAAGCTGGATGAGTGTGTAGTTTTCCTCTCTACAAAACTAGATAGATTGGTATGGGCAACATCCAGTGATGGAAATTACACAGTCAACTAAGGCTATAAGGCTCTTTGTTGTAAGCCAAGTCAAGTTGTGAATCAAAGGGCATATTCCTTTTGTTGGGATAGTGCAATTTTACCCAAAGCAGGAAGTTTTGCTTGGTTTGCACTAAGGAAACATATTCTAACAAGTGATCGTGTAACAAAGTTAAAAATAGAAGAACTATTTAAATGTCCATTATGCAGTAAGGAGGTGTTGATGGTGTTTTTATGCACTTCACAACATAGGCAATGCATAGGTGCATTACCTCTCTTGAAAGACAATCTTCCACAATCAAATTACAAAACACTATCCTAAGGCCTCTCGGATGTCAGGTCATGATGGAGCTTGGAACTTATCAGTTGTTTAATGTGATTTTGCTGGAATCATAAGGTGGTCTTACATGGTCAAAGTTGTAGGGGAATTGGGTCAATGAATGGAGTTTTGTGGATATGGAATTACTGCACCTTGCTACAGGTTCAAGCAGCAATCTGGGACTCCATTGTTTTGTAAGATTTGGCTTTACAATGTGCAACGAAGCTTAGCACAAGTTGTTCCAAAAAAAAAAAAAAAGAAAAAGGGCAAGGGAGAAGGATGTTTCCTGGACCTACAACTACCGATGAACAGTGATCATGGAGGTTCCTGCTGTGGACAGTTTCCTTAAACATAAATTCACTAAATTTGAATTTTCACAATATCATGAAATCTGTGCTATCTTCTAAGGACTGCAGATATTCATCATTCATTCACCATGAAAATGTGAATAAAGATGAAGTTTAATGAGCAGCAATGGGATTAAAGTCTAGACTAACTTTACATAGTCATATACTAGTAGCAAATGACCAAAAGTATGGACGAGGAAAGCATACACACAACAGTAATCTTCAAAACCAGAGACACCATAATAATTCTACCAAAGTCAATCTAAGGATACTAAAACAACAAAGTAACTTGAAGCAAAGTTCTAACTAGATGGAGAAGAATCATGAAACATGTGAAAACCCAAAAATACACCAGAAAATGACTGTATTTTCTATTATATTTTCAGTAGCATGTCTTTACAACAACTCAACTCTCTAAAATGAGAGGAGGAGAGCCCTATTTATAGTTTCCAAAAAACAAAATGAGTGGCCGAGGTTCAATTTTATTGTGTGGCCAATATTCACTTTACAATAGGGTTTCACCTACCCCCAAATATATTACATTTATAAATTCATTCTTGTCATTTTCCCTGTTTCGTCCTCTAGTGACAACACTGTAGCAATTTCGTCCTTTAGCTATTTTCCCTTTTGATGTAGCTATTCCTTGAGGAATTCTTCGTCGATAACAGGGTTGCCTTCATGCTTCTTCAGCACTGCATACTCTATGAAGTTTTGGATTAGTGGCTGGAGCTTATCCATCTCCATGATGTCCGATAGCAACACTTCATAGCTCCATTCCTGGGAATTGCTGACAAGTTTCTTCCAATCCTCTTCATACTTGGCCACACTATCCCTGAAAATCTCTGATTGCATGAAGGCACGGGCTGTGAAACTCATGAAGTCCATGGTGACTTCAACTGACATCCCATCTTCCATAATTTTCAAGAAGTGGGGCTTTATGCTCTTAGGGTTGATCTCGGCTGCAGGTGGCTCATATCCCGTTATCAATTTGATGTACCGCAAGCATTCTTCTCTAGAATCCCTAGCCCATTCGATGTCTGGCACTATTCACTCAATGATCTACTTGAGCCTTTTCCTTCTGTGGTTAAAATATCGCTTCCAGACATCTACTAACCAATGGTCATCATCCTTGAAGGCCAAGTCCTTCTCCCAGACCTCGCCTGGCAACGTGAGTATGGCCTTGATCTTTGGATACGTTGTCTCATACTTCCTTGGGAACTCCTGATAGATCTACCTCGTACCCTCAAGGGTCTTTTGCACTTCAAGGAACTTATTCCTAATCTGGACAACCAGATTGAGGCCTGTGTTGCCCATATCTAAGACTTGCCGGAACCAGTTTTCCGTAGTCTTGTCTAAGTTCCTTCTCTTTTCCAACTTATTAATCTGTTCCTGGGATAGTAGCTAAGGTGGGGAAGATGACGTCGTGGGCTACTCATCCAAGGATGACTATTGCTGAATGTAGGCCATTAGATTGGCCACTTGCTCCTTGAGCTCCTCCTTTGAAATCTTATCCTGTTGGATAAGGTGTACCACTATGGCGATTGACTCCTGTAGGTGATCGACCTTTTGTTCTCTCGTGGCCACTCCCAAGTCAATGGTGGAGACGTTATAAATTATACAGTGTTCTCCAACCACTGGTGTTGCTATCTACACCGCCCTTGATCTTGAGGAATCCATGGTTACCTTCGACCTGACCTTTGGTTTCTTCTCCCTCCTTTTGGTGCTTACTTGTGCTCTGGCCATGATGGCTTCTAGCCTTGCCTTGGGATCCTTCAAGGTGGGAGTCTTTTGCTTTAGCTGCCTTTGCAGCCACTCGGGTACTTGGGGCTCCTCCCTAGGTGGTTTACTTTGACTCCCGCTGTCCCTCTCTCAAGCTCGATGATTCTAACAACAAGAGCCTTCTCCCTGGTCCCCACATCTTCTTTCTCCTCTTCGGAGTCTTGTCGGAGGGTTTTGTGTCCAGTGGGGGACTCAGTATGCAATTGCTCTTTGCGTAGATCTTCTTTTTTAGCATCCCCCTCTTCTTCGTTCTGATTGTATTCATGCTCTTCGGGACTCTCCCCTTGCTTGTCCTCATGGGGGAATACTTCCTTATCAAGCTTTGGGGTCTAGTGACACCCTTTAGTAGTTGACTTGCTGCCCTTTATCCCTTCAGCAGCAGTCTCTTCTTCTCTTGCGAGCCGGTCCTCGGCTTCCCTATCTTCTATCTCCTTGAGTTGCTTGCCCCACTCTGCATTGAGTTCGGGGTCATTTGATTCTCTTATAAAATTAGCATTTAACTCCTTGCTACCCTCACTGGAGGACTCATACACCACCTTGTCTACCTCATGGCGTTCGAACAGTGGATGTTCGTGATACTCAAATTATTCCTGTTCTGGTGCCTTTGCAGCCTCTAGCTGCTGTCACTCGAGCTCATCTGATATTTGCATTGTAGCTTTCATCCTTGGCGGTTTAGTAGAGGGAAGGGGAACTGGAGCAAAGGCCATAGCCTGGGCTATTGCAGCCTGAACCATCGGATTAGTGAGCATTCCCAAGAGCTCGGATGGCACATTTTGCATGTATTTCACCAAGGACTCCAGGAGATTAATTGCGGGCATCGTAGCAACAGAAATGGAGGTCAAGGAAGGAGACATAGAAGAAGAGGAGACTGGAAAGGTCATGGCAGATGTTGAATCTACCAGAATAATTTGCAAGACTGGAGAAGTGGAAGCAAGGTGGATGGAGATGTCCACCGCAGGCAGGGAGGAAGTGGAAACTGCAAGTGGAACCTGCAGAGTGGGGGCAACAGCAATAGTAGTAGCAGGCTGGGACATTGGTGATTTAGACCCTTCAATTCTGGTCCTGTGGGGTGGACCCTTGGTTATCACAGTCGTTCCTATGCTCCCAATTGTTTTTCTTTTCTTCTTGGAAGGCTCTGATTGACAAGACTTGCGGGCATAGACCTTTGGTTTAGGCAGGTGCTCACTGGCCTCCTTTCTCTTCTTGGTCTTGACTGATGGTGGGGTTTTGGATGTTTCCTTGGTTGTAGCGGTAGCCACTCCACCTTCGGAGCCACTCGGTTCACTCTCCAATCCCTTGAATGTCAAGGTGACTCCTTGCTACTTTAATCGAGCCACCTGCTGGTCGACCCATGCTTTCATTCAGATCTCGATGGGCCTAGGTAGTACGGCGATGTCATTGAGCTCTGGTTCATTCCAGTCAATCATTGGCAGCGACAAATTGGTGACGACATCGTACCTCGGATCGATCACCGAGTCCTCATCTTCTTCAAGTTGGTCAGGAACTGGGCACAAGTTTATCCTCCACACGTAGATGGCGATCATGCGCATGTATTGCCTCAACCGTACCTCAAGATCATCCTTGCAGTTGGCCTAAAAGTCTTTGACATTGTGAAGGTGGGCATACTCTCATCCCAACGCCTTCCTGATGTGTCTGTATGGGTCCGTTCTAGGCCGGGCTATATATTGATAGAAGTTGTACTCAGCCAACTCCCTTTCTGAATACCCTGCACATTGGGAGGTATGAATTTTATACATTCCTTGGCTGAGCCCAATGGGGTAAGCTGGGCCCACCAAATGCTTATCGCTCAGGATGCTATGAATGTGTCATAGTTTCTAGGTTAGCTCCAATAGAATGATCCGGTCATTGGGGTATCGGGGTAGCTTATTCGGTCTCTCCGTGAATCACTCAACACGGATGTATGTGAACTTCGGGAACTGTATATAAAGGAAGGCATATTTCTTGAGGAGGGCTCTGGTGCTATGAGAAAATCTCCTTTGAAAGTCACCCCAAGAGATCGAATGATGTGAGTGATGAATGCATCGTTCACCTGACAGTAATCCCTCTTGAAATTTATGAACTGTAATTGAGTGTACTTGTCATATGGTTTGAGTTCCACCCCCGATGGATCACTGGGTACCATCATCAATCCCTGATAGTGCCACCGATCAATGAGGGAATATACTAAGTAGGAGGTCATGAAGAACTGAGAGGTCTTCTTTATGGTGGTAAACTGCTCGTGGAAGCAGTCACTGATTATCTCTCCCCAATAGAAGGCGGTCCCCTTGCCATGGAGAATCTCCTCTATGAAATAGAACATCCACTCTTGGAAGAAGGCTACCCCAAGAAGGCCCATCACTCAGCTCAACAAAGTTATGAGGTCATGGTAATCCTCAAAGAAGTCACTGCGAAAAAGCTCCTGAGGAAGCTTGCCAGTGTTGCCCTGCTTATCCTTTAACCAAAACTAATTGATGACCTTCTTGCACCCAAAGGGATGCTGCTCCCATAGTTCCTTGCACTCGGCCATGGTGGGGGTCTCCATGCGCTCATAGGCCGGAATGTGGAATGTTGCTATTATACCTGATGGGGACATATCTACAAGGAAATTTCCATCTCGGTCCACTATAGTTCGGGTATTTTTCTAGTAGGCTTCTACGCATGCCATTACCAGTTCTGGGGCCACCAAGGCCAGCGGGAAGCCTACAGCTTCAACGATTCTGCTCTTCTTTATCAATTTTGCATTCTTTGTCTTTGGGTTCATTCTGACCCTTTGTATGAATTCGTCAACATCAACCTGACCGATGTTGGTATCTGTGATGTTTCTCTAGAGAGAGGTGACTCTGGATTGTATAGGGACCCCTTGGAACTTATACTTCATCAGGTCCCTGTCCTCCTTGCCTCAAGGTGTCTTGGCTATTCCATTTCCTTTTTCCTTGGAGGCACTAGAAGTTTCTGCACCGGATTCCATAAATCCTGCACAAAAGATGAGAATCAGTAACCATAAACATGAAGAAACAGTCTTGGACAAGCCCCTGCACATCAAGATTAGCTCTACAATAATTATTCACCTTCAATAAGCATATAACACTTAATAATTCATCGTTAGAAGGCAATATAGAGAAACCGGGTTCCTAGGGCCGAAATTCCCTTGGCAGAATGCCATTTGAAAGGGAAAATTGAGGATGAAATTCCCAAAGGCATTTCCCGGTGTTGGATTCGAGAATTAGAAGGATGGCATGAAGGAAGACCTAATTATAGCAAGTGAATCGAAATCCATTTTGGATTTGGAGGTCATTTGATCCTTCATTTAGGAGTTCGGGTATCGACTGCAGGAAAGCCATTTGAAACGATGCAGGGAGGGTGGAAATCCGGGGGTTGGAATCCGGGTCTCGGATAACCGTTGTCGGGAAGCAGTTTCGGATCGACCGATGAAACGACGAAGTGGAAGCGGAAATCTGGGGAAGGAAATCCGGAGGACAGTCTCCAGAGACGATCAGAAGGTTCGAGATAGCTAGTTGGCGAACAGAGCATCAGGACCCGGAGGTCGGGAAGCTGTTCCGAATTCGTCGTTAGAATGACGCTGGTGGAACAGAATCCCGAGAGGGGAATTCCCGAGGTTAGAATCTGGAAGAAGGTCGGGGGTAAGAGAACATTAACTTGGTTTCGGTGGGCAGCGAATCGAGATCTGGGAGTCGGGAAGACGTCCTAGGAAGGTCGTTGAAACGACGAATGCGACACATAATTTCGAGGGCAGAATTTCGGAGGTCAAGGTCTAGAGGGAATTTTGGATGAATGTTCCGACTGGAAGTTGGAAGACTTTTGCAGAGCCAGGAACTAGGGTTTGGAAAGCCGCAAGGGGAAGGTCATTGAAATGGTGAAATCAACACGAAATTCCGAGGACATAATTTTGAGGGCTGAATCCTGGGGTTGTCAATTTTTAGCATGTTTTGATAGATTTTAAGTTTGCAGACGAACTTCGAGCATCTGGGGTCCGGAGGTCAAGAAGACGCTCGGGCAAGGCTGTATAAAATGGCGATGATGAAACGGAATCTCGAGAGGGGAATTTTGGAGGTCGGAGTCCAAGGTGGGTTTGGGCGCGGAGAATTTTGAAGTTAGTTCATGGACGGCGGCTAGAAAGTCTGGGCCTGGGGATGTCGGTGACTATTCCAAAGAACGGCCGCAGAGAGATGAAGCTTTGAATTCAAATTCAGCCAGTTAAACGATTGATTTTTGATTTTCTAAAAGATGGGTTTTTAGCAGAGGGCATAAATTTACTTAATTTCAACCCCATTTTACATTTTACATTCATCAAAATGTGGAATTTCATAAAAGAAAGGGTAGGGTGCGTGAACGGAAAACCTACATCAAAATCCCAAAGAACAAACAACCGGATGCATGGGAGATGTCAGAAAAGCACACGGACTACTGGGCGGAAAATGCCTAGACGCCGGGAGCTCTTCAAACTTTTCTATCACTCGGACTAATGATAATGACAACCATAAAATTCATTTAAATAGCTAAAACCGCCAATAATGCAACATTCAATTCCTTTGTATGGTGGTGGGTGGAGTTGTTAAGTTTAAAATCATAGTCGGCAGCGGGAGGTCCAGAGTCCAGTGGCTAGGAAGTTGTCCCACCATGGCCATTGAAACGACAAAGCCAGAGAGGAAATCCAGAGGGGAAAACCCGACTTCTGGGGTCCGGGGTCCGGAAAGACGTTGGACGTCGAATGCTAAAACAACAAACTTGGAATATAAATCCTGAAGGGGAAATCCGAAAGGGGAAACCTGCGGGTCTGGGCCCGAAAAGAGTCAGAGACGCCAGGAAGGGAATTCTGACAAGGAAAACCCAAAATGACCCCAAACTTGGCATTTTGAAAGGGGCGACTTTGGTCAGGCTTAAAATATGACTTTGGGGAATGTGTCGACCTCTTAGGACACGAAATTGGGCATGCAAAATGAGGCAAAGCAAAAAGGGTTTGGGAAGCAAAAGAGGAAAAGAGGGTCCCCGTTCTGAACAGGGCGTGTATGCAAAAGGCACAACAAATGGCGACTCCATTGGGAGAACGCTCCCGACATTCTAGACATAAATATTCATTCCGAACCCATGATCTCTCATTTCACAAACCGAAGTTGACTTTCAAAGCTAAACTAAGAATAGCTTAAAGAAGGCAGGATTGAATCGAACTGCAATACCATCATGGAGGTGTGTGCATGGTGAGTTCATTTCCTTTCCTCGGAGAGAGCACGAATAACCATTGGTTGGGGGAGATAAGCTACGTAGTTCGTCTAACCCCAAAAGTAACCTAGATATTGCTCCACTGCCAGTCAGGCATCCATAGCCCGATGGAGTTGTCGCTGCAACCTCACAAACATAGCTCTACTGCCAGCCAGGCATCCATAGCCTCGATAGAGATATTCGCACACCTATACGGTTGTTATTTTCAATTTATTTATTGTTTGTGCTGGATATTTCCTTTTAGCACTTTCTCTTTTCTTTTTGTTCAACCGCGTGACCACCGAAGCTCATAATGGG
The DNA here is from genome assembly GCA_007115665.2 of Sequoiadendron giganteum. Classification (NCBI taxonomy): domain Eukaryota; kingdom Viridiplantae; phylum Streptophyta; class Pinopsida; order Cupressales; family Cupressaceae; genus Sequoiadendron; species Sequoiadendron giganteum. The sequence goes on along the minus strand of CM021108.1, from coordinate 307,444,255 downwards.
CTTGAGAATCGCAGTGGTCATTGGAGCAGACTTTGGATTTTTCACTTATCCCCACTTCCCAGTAGTCACCCTACCATTCTTTGGAAACATTTAAAATGTGTTTTGTGGATTCCATGACAAACGCAGGGGATTCAAGCGGACAACCATCCTAGGTTAATTCAAAGTCTGAAAGTTGAAGACCGATGCTTAGGAGTTTTCAGAGGTTAGTAATAGGGACTAAAGGCTTATCTAAGGAACAACACGAAAGCGAATAGCGAGGAAAACCATCTGTCGGACCAAGCATGACCACCACAGAAGAACAGGGAGACTCTTTCAAAACTATGAAAAAACGATCAGGAACACGAGCAAAACTGAAGGACAAAGTAGGAAATCTACCCTAACCTATATACAGGTATTTACACTGACAACTCCCAAGAGCTCAAGCTTGAAAGTAATGCTTAAGGTGCTGCCCATTGACAGGCAACGGGACGTCTTCACTAGTAAGAGTCTTTAGATGGAAGGCATCATCTCCAAGGATTTCAGCAATCTGAAAGGGGCCAAGCCAAAGCTTGTCGAATTTGTTGTGTCCCCTTTTCTTTTCATGGGCCTTGTCCGAGTAGAGGACCAGATTAGAAATGCGAAAGGCCTTAATTTTAGCTCGACAGTTGAACCACCTTTTGATTACGCCCTAATGTTTGACAAAATTTTCTATTGCACGGTCACGTACCTCTTCAAGGTGTAGCAGCTCGGCGAGGCGAGCTTCTTTGCGGTCTCCTCCTTCATAAAAGGTGTTGATAAACTTAAGGGTTGGGATTTTCAAATGTATGGGGAAGATGGGTTCTAAGCCGTAGACTAGATGGTATGGGGAATCTCCGAGAGTAGCCTTGTGGCGGATGCGATCTGCCCACAAGGTGAAACGAAGTTGGGTATGCCAATCCTTGGGATTCCTATCTAGCAGCTTCTTAATCATCGTGATCAAGTTTTTATTGGTGCACTCAGCAAGGCCATTGCCTTGAGGATAATAGTTGGAGGAGAATTTGAGGGCGATGCCATAATCAAAGGCCCAACTTGTGAATTTCAACGAGGAAAACGCAGGGCCGTTATCACATACTAGAGCATATGGGAAACCAAAATGATTTAAAATGAAACTTTCTAAGAAATTAGTTACGAGATCAGTTGTACATTGTCTAAAAGTTATTGCTTCTATCCATCTAATGCAATAGTCAGAAGTGATTAGAATGTACCTCTGTCCCATAGATGATGGAGGACTTACGAGACTAATGAAGTCGAGACCGCATTGTGCAAAAGGCCTTACCTCTAGGACAGGTTATAGTGGGATAGCAACGTTCCTTTCTCTAGTGGTAGCAGTCTGGCACATGTGGCAGGTACACACGTGGTCGTGAGCGTCCTTGAAGACGGTGGGACAATAATACCCAGCTCTCAATATTTGATGTGTGGTTGATAGACCTGAGCCGTGGCCAGTTTCGAACTTGTCGTGGAATTCCTTAAGAATGCGATCAACTTCCTCCTTTCCCAGGCATCGCAGATAGATACCTTCATGATTTTTCTTGTACAATATGGAACCCTGTAGCATATAGCTACTGCTTTTCAACCTAAGGGCTTGCCTTTGGACCCCTTGCAGGTGAGGCAGAAATTTGTGATTCAGCAGGTAGTACACCATGTCATCGTACCATTCTCTTGGGGAGACATCCTCCACCTGGTACTGTTGTACCGTGAGTTTGGGTCTAGCATCAATAACTACCTCTGCCATTGTTCAGGTGAGTGCCTATCCTCGTACCAGCTTCATTGGATGGATCTCCATGTCGTACTCTTGTAGCACCATAACCCACTTTTCCCTTCGTTCCCCCAACTCATTTTGCATAAGCAATGTTGTTACCATGGGGTTGGGAACTATGGCAAATACCTTGTTGCATAAGATATAGTGCCAGAACTTCTTGACTCCTTTAACAAGGGCATAAGCTTATTTTTCAACGTTATGATAGCGTAGTTCGACATCCTTCAAGGGGGTGCTCATGAAGATGATTGGATGCTCATTCCCCTCGTCATCATTTTGTGTCAAGATGCTGGCACAAGAATGATCTGAAGCAAAGGAATAAATATAGAAGGGCTTCAGGTTGGGGCTGACCAGCACAGGAGCATCAACAATTGCTTTCTTGATTTCTCTGAAGGCCTATTTCACTTCGGGAGTCCACTTGACCTTGGTGTCTTGTTTTAGCATGGCATTAAGTGGTTTAACTATTTCCGCAAAGCCTATAATGAACTTGCAAATGAAGTTGATCTTTCTGAAAAAAGATTTCAATTCTTTCTTGCTGCCTGGCAGTTGGATTTTTATGATGGATTGAATGCGTTCAGGATCAATAGAAATTCCCTGCTCTGACAGGGCATGTCCAAGGAGTTTCCCCTCAGTGACCCCAAAGATGCACTTCTTCGGGTTAAGGGAGACCCCAAATGTGCAGCACCTCTCAAAGACCTTGCATAAGTCAGTGACGTGATTACCTCGTTGCTTTGAGAATACTATTAAATCATCCATGTAGATGATGATGCACTTACCAATTAGGTCCTTGAACGCAATATCCATGGCACGTTGAAAAGTGGTGCCAACGTTGATTAGCCCGAACGACATTCTTCTATATGCAAAAGTTCCCCGCTTGGTGGTGAATGCTGTCTTGTGTCGATCTTCGTATTGCACCATAACTTTGTTATATCCCAAATATCCATCCAGGAAGGACATCATCTGGGATCCGTTTACTACCTGCAACACTCCATCCAATGAGGGTACAGGATAGTTGTCCTTCTCTAAGGCTCGATTAAGGTTGTGGAAGTCCACACATAACCTGATTTCCCTATTTTTCTTTCTGGCAGGAACCAAGTTCGCTACCCACGTAGAGTGTCTGACCGAAAAGATGATCCTAGCTGACAACAATTTTTGTACTTAAATATTATTGGCTCCAATAGAGCGTTGACAGGGCGTTGCCGTTGCCGGAACATTTTTGCATCTGGCTTAAGAGGGATAGTGTGCATCATAATCGACATGTCATATGTCTTGGATCATCATAGTTCCAAGCTATGACGTCATGGTATTTCTATAGCACCTCGATAATCCCTTTTCTTTCCTCATGAGTGCATACTTTACCTATGAACACATTCTTGGCGTTTCCACCTGTACCTAGATTATAAGTATCACATTGGCCGTTGATGGTCTCCTTTTTAGCCTGCTGATCCTGGTCTCTGATCTGATCAAGGTCAAAGATTCGCTCCAATTCAACCATTCCCCTAGGGATGGTGTTAGTTTTCAAGTTAATGATCCCCTCTATATCCAAGTCTGCCTCTTGGGGTTCGACTTCGTCGATTATCTGGGCAACGAACACATCCGAACTGGTGATGAAGTCTAGTATATGCTTGTCATCGTTGAATACCTAGAAATTGGCTGCATTATTCGACACTGATGGGATGGAAGTGAGTTCCACTATGAATTGTTTGAGGCCAGATAGGGATAATGGCTGCAGTGTGCTTGCCGCTTGTGTCAGGGCATTGGCGGTATAATTATGAGCGCGTGGGATCAGTTGAATGTTGAAAACATCCAACCCTTCCAATAGATCCTATACGCAGTGTTGGTAGTTAGTGAGCCTTCGATCATAGCAAGAATAGAGTTTCCTGACTTGTTTTATGACTAACTTTGAATCTCCATACACTTGGAGCATCTTGACATCCTTTCTTAATGCCATTAAGAGGCCTAAGACCAAAGCTTCGTACTCTGCCACATTGTTAGTACAATAAAACTGTAGCCTATGAGAAGAAAAGTATGATTTACCTTTGGGACTGATCAGTTCAAAACCTGCCCCAGCTCTGTGCTTGGATTTAGAACCATCAAAGCGCAACGTCTAGAACCTGGGAGAATCCTTAGACGCAGGGCTGACAGATCCGGCCTTGACCCTCGGAGGGGGCTACATTTCAATGACCGCTTTGGGAACCATAGGGACGAAACCTGTTCGTTCACCAGATGTAAATCCCATTTTCTCCTTCAGAGTAGCTTGTTTTTTGACATGTTCAATTGCTGTTTGGCACAAGCAGCAGTCAAATTCTAAATTGGCAGCGTTGTGCACCCGACACTAGCTAGGGAGCAAGAGTTCCTGAAAGTTCATTCGAGTTCCTAGGCTGAGCTAGTCACGCACACATTTTTCCATAAAATCTTAGAAACCATCGAGCAGTCCCTGAATGTCGCTCTCTTCCAGCCCTTCATCATCAGATTCAATGAGGACCTCAGTGTTCTGGGGAGCATTGTTCGAATTGGTAGGTGGGCTGCATAGTACGAGGAAGACCTTGCTCATTCCCTCATCTTCAGGGTATTCCTGTTCATTCCGATATGATACTGAGGAATAATTCCCCAAACTGGTTTCAACATACAACACCTCGTTCGTGTTGTTATATTCGGTGATCATAAATTTTATCCATGGCTCCCTGTCAATCCAGATCTGATTAGGCATTCCTTTCCATGGTAGCCACATGTGAGAGTAATCCGTAGCAACGTATCCATTCAAAGCTCTCATGAAATCCCTGCCTAGGATTATACCATAGGTATTCGGGATATCGGCCACCTGTATGTCAATAGTTTGTTGGATCTGGGGATCAACAATAACTTGCATGGGTATCTTGTTGATCTTCCCCACTATGCTGATTTTAATTTTATCAAGCTGCATTACCTTTCGTTGGGAAGGAGTGGGCGTGATCCCGAGTGCCTTGCACATGCTCAAGGGCATGACATTAGCCGATGCTCCTGAATCAAGCAAGCAATTGTGGAGGTTGTTTCCGAACACCTGAATGGTGGTTAGAAAGGGAGGAGTCTCTAATTTCCCTTGAAACAACCCTCCAAAAGCATCCACCTGAGCGCCTTGACCTTTATCCTTTTTGTTGTCCTTGTTTTGAGTTGGTTCCTGATTAGCCAGCCTGTCAAGCTGCTTGCTTGTCTGTTGAACTGTTGGCTGGTCGGGCCTATTATTAAAGATCTGTCTAACAACCAATTCACTTGGCTGATTATTAAAGGAGACCTTCTTCACCGGAGTTTCCTAAGCTGACCCCTGTGGTGGAGTGCCATTCACCATTCTAAAAAAAGCATTACGAACAGTAAGCACCTTTAGGAGTTCAATAGCCGACACGCTTAGCTTCACCTTCTTGAACTCCTCAGCAATATACTCCCCCATCTGTTCAATCTCTTGATCATGGGAAACATTTTGGGAGGAGCTAGTGATTTGACTTTGGCCACTGGTTTGCTATTTATTTCTACTGAGATATCATGTAGGTGTAAGTGGAAAACCCAGATTATTGTTTGCACTTGGATCAGGAGGGGTGCTGAAATTGTTTGGCGGGGTGGAGGTCATGAAAGGACCTCCAACATGGCCTCCGGCTTGTCTATTTCTAATGTTGTAAGGGGTAGTCCACTGGTGAAACATTTGGACTTCGTCCTCCCTAGACTCCTCTTCGTCATCTTTGGGACCATTATCTACTGAATCAAAAAGCTGAGCTAAAGGGCTTTCAAAACTTACCTCTCTCATCGCATCATGATGGTTTGAATCAGCATTCTCTAGTTTGAGGGTGTTGCATTTCGCCTTTGGGAAAGGGGCCTGATTAAGCACTAGTACCGAAGAATCATATGGGTGAGATGGGACAATGTCTCTGCATTCTGGGTTGTCGACTGCATTCTAAACTTCTACTTGGAATATCTCAGTTGCAGTTTGAAATTCCAAACAATCCAACTTGGAATGGCGACTTGTTTTGTGTATGCGACACCACCCTGATAAAACAGCTTCTGCCAAGTAAACTCCGCTTGTGGGGTTTTCATTACTGTTACTGTTGGGCTGATTAAGAGGCGTGGGAACACCACCATTGTTGGGGTGTGTATTCCATGTCTGATTTTGCCTCTAGAAGGGTCTTCTGTCGAAGTTTTGACTCAAGATCTGATTCTTGTCATAGTTCTGCCCTGAGGACGTACCAGCATCCCGATTGTCCTGATTTTTGCGGTGATCTCAATTTTCCCTGTTAAGGTTGGCCTGGATGCTCTTTTGTGATGTCTGCAGCTAATTATTCTGATTCCTTAGGTGTGTCATCCTGGTTGACATTTTCTTGATCATCTTTGTAAGCTCGTCGATTCTATCCTTTTCGGTGTTGTTTGGTTACGGTGCGGTGTTCTGAAGGAACATAGGCTATGCTACCAGCTAATTCTGGTGAGCGGGTGGAAATTCTACCACTTGAAGGTATGTTGGCATCTGGGATTGTTGTGAATGTGACTGTTGCTACTGGGGCAGCAAGTAGTGTGGCACCGGATATGCCTGGTTCATCGACTACCCAGGATGCAGAACCATAGGTAGCTGCGGCACTGGGTTCAACAAAGGTGTTTGATGCTGTAAGGTTTGCATAAGTCCCTGTATTTGCACCGGATGCATAGTCTACCCAAGAGAAGGCAGTGGGCTTGATATATTCTATCCCAAATTTGTACTAGCAATGATGGCTTTAGCATATGCATTGACCAACCTAGCAGGTTGCCGCCTCATCCTTTTTACTAAGGCTGAAGTCAAGTTGTCCAACGCTGCATAGTAAACATGTAGGACAACAACATCATTGAAAACATACAGGGCCTATAGCCGAGTGTACACTATGTGGAAGCAATTGTTGAATGAGCTGATTGGCTCATTGATTTCTCTTTGAACAAACATGAAGTGTCGGTACGAATCTGCGGGGCTGACTGGGGTCTTGAACTACTGCAGAAAAGCACTCTTCAAAAGATCCCATGTACTGATAGTCCTGGCTAGTAGGTTGACGTACCAATAGAAGGCCTCCTCCCCTAATTAGTAAGGAAAGAGCCAGCAAGCTACATCCTCATAAATGATCTGCATGGTCTTCAAGGCGATTTTGAAAATCTTGATATGTACTTCGGCCGTCCTCTGCGGATCCTGGGAGTTGAACTTCGTGCAGAAGTTCTTAGGGTTCTTTGGCATATCATGGTAAAGGTTGAAAGTGAGAGGAGATGGGTTATTACCTAGCCACGCCATTAGGAAAGGTGGTGGAGGTGGCTGCACCAGATTGGTATGTGGCTGTGATGGGGCGGCAACAACAGATGAGGCAACAGCAAGACTGGTGACCGTGTTTGGCTGAAATACAACGTTCAGCCTAGATGGAGTGGCAACCTGGGAGGTTGTATTGATTGGATGAGTAGAAGGTGGTGCTGTTAGTGAAGGTGAAGGAGATGGAGGTGAAAGGGCAGTGGGTTGTTCAGTGGGAATGATGATGGATGGTTCTCTTTTTTTAGCTCTTTTAGCTCGGATAAGGGGCTACAATTCCTGTAACTCTCCCTTGTTGGGTGTAGACCTCAAAACTTGGTGGAATCTTTCAGGGGAGAATGACCCAATTCGATCTAGCTTATCCATTTCACCCTCTTTCTAGCGCCAGTTTTGTTGATGTTATTTTTATGCATTTCACAACACAGGCAATGCGTAGGTGCATTACCTCTCTTGAAAGACAATCTTCCACAATCAAATTGCAGAACACTATCCCAAGGTCTCTTGGATCTCAGGTCATGATGGAGCTTGGAACATACCAGTTGTTTAATGTGATTTTGCTGGAATCACAAGGTGATCTTACGTGGTCAAAGCTGTAGGGGAATTGGGTCAATGAATGGAGTTTTGTGGATATGGAATTATAGCACCTTGCTGCAGGTTCAGGTACCAATTTGGGACTCCATTGTTTCATTAGATTTGGCTTTACAAGGTGCAACGAACCTTAGCACAAGTTGTTCCAAAAAAAAAAGGAAAAAAGGGTGAGGGAGAAGGATGTTTCCTGGACCTACAACTATCGATGAATAGTGATCATGGAGGTTCCTGCTGTGGACAGTTTCGTTAAACATAAATTCACTTAATTTGAATTTTCACAATATCATGAAATCTATGTTATCTTCTAAGGACTGCAGATATTCATCATTCCTTCGCCATGGAAACATGAATAAAGATGAAGTTAAATGAGCAGCAATGGGATTAAAGTCTAGACTAACTTTACATAGTCATATACTAGCAGCAAATGACCAAAAGTATGGACAAGGAAAGTATACACACAATAGTAATATTCAAAACCAGAGACACCATAATAATTCTACCAAAGTCAATCTAAGGATACTAAAATAGCAAAGTATCTTGAAGCAAAGTTCTAACTAGATGGAGAAGAATCATGAAACATGTGAAAACCCAGAAATACACCAGAAAATGATTGTATTTTCTATTATATTTTTAGCAGCATGTCTTTACAACAACTCAACTCTTTAAAATGAGAGGAGGAGAGCCCTATTTATAGTTTCCAAAAAACAAAATGAGTGGCCAAGATTCGATTCTATTGTGTGGCCAATATTCACTTTACAATAGGGTTTCACCTACCCCCAAATATATTACATTTATAAATTCATTCTTGTCATTTTCCTCATTTCGTCCTCTAGTGACAGCACTGTAGCAATTTCGTCCTTTAGCTATTTGCCCTTTTTTTGTAACTATTCCTTGAGGAATTCTTTGTCAATAACAGGGTTGCCTTCACACTTCTTCAACACTGCATACTCTACAAAGTTCAGGATCAGTGGCTGGAGCTTATCCATCTCCATGATGTCCGATCGTAGCACTTCATAGCTCCATTCCTGGGAATTGTTGATAAGTTTCTTCTAGTCCTCTTCATAATTGGTCGCACTATCCCTGAAAATCTCTAATTGCATGAAGGCACGGGCTATGAAACTCATGAATTCCATGGTGAATTCAACTAACATCCCATCTTCCATAATTTTCAAGAAGTGGGGCTTTATGCTCTCAGGGTTGATCTCGGCTACAGGCGGCTCATATCCTGTTATCAATTTGATGTACCATGAGCATTCTTCTCTAGAATCCCTATCCCATTCAATGTCTGGCACTATTCACTCAATGATTTGCTCGAGCCTTTTCCTTCTATGGCTAAAATCTCGCTTCCAAACATCTACTAACTAGTGGTCATCGTCCTTGAAGGCCAAGTCCTTCTCCCATACCTCGCCTGGAAACACGAGTATGGCCTCGATCTTTGGATACGTTACCTCATACTTCCTTGGGAACTCCTCACAGATCTGCCTCATACCCTCAAGGGTCCTTTGCACTTCAAGGAACTTATTTGCTGTCTGGATAGCCAAATTGATGCCTGTGTTGCCCATATCTAAGATCTGCCGGAACCAGTTTTCTGCAGTCTTGTCTAAGTTCCTTCTCTTTTCCAACTTATTAATCTGTTCCTAGGACAGTAGCTGAGGTGGGGCAGATGATGTCATGGGATGCTCATCCGGGGATGACAACTGCTGAATGTAGGCCGTTAGATCGGCCACTTGGTCCTTGAGCTTCTCATTTGAAATCTTATCTTGCTGGATAAGGTGTACCACTGTGGCGACCGACTCTTGGAGGTGATCGACCTTTTGTTCTCTCGTGGCCACTCCCAAGTCGATGATGGAGACGTTATAAATTATACCCTGTTCTCCATGGTTACCTTTGACTTGACCTCTGGTTTCTTCTCCCTCCTTTTGGTGCTTACTTGTGCTCTGGCCATGATGGCTTCTAGCCTTGCCTTGGGATCCTTCAAGGTGGGAGTCTTTTGCTTTAGCTGCCTTTGTAGCCACTCGGGTACTTGGGGCTCCTCGCTAGGTGGTTTACTTTGAATCTCATTGTCCCCTCTCTCAAGCTCGATGGTTCTAACAACAAGAGCCTTCTCCCTGGTCCCCGCATCTTCTTTCTCCTCTTCAGAATCTTGTCGGAGGGTTTCGTGTCTAGTGGGGGACTCAGTATGCAATTGCTCTTTGCGTGGATCTTCTTTTTTAGCATCCCCCTCTTCTTTGTTCTGATTGTATTCATGCTCATTAGGACTCTCCCCTTGCTCGTCCGCATGGGGGAATACTTCCTTGTTAGGATCTAGAGTCTGGTGATGCCCTTTAGTAGGAGACTTGCCGCCCTGTATCCCTTCAACAACAATCTCTTCTTCTCTTGCGAGCCGGTCCTCGACTTCCCTATCTTCTATCTCCTTGAGTTGCTTGCCCCACTCTACATTGAGTTCAGGGTCATTTGATTTTCTTATAAAATCTTGACTTAGATCCTCGCTGCCCTCACTGGAGGAATCATACACCACCTTGTCTATCTCATGGCGTTCGAACATTGAATGTTCGTGATACTCAAATTCTTCCTCTTCCAGTGCCTCTGTAGCCTCTAGCTATTGTCACTCGAGCTCAGCCGATATTTGCATTGTAGCTTTCATCCTTGGTGGTTCAGTAAAGGGAAGGGGAACTGGAGCAGAGGCCATAGCCTGGGATATTGCAGCCTGAACCACCGGATTAGTGAGCATTCCCGAGAGCTCGGATGGCACATTTTGCATGTATTTCACCAAGGACTTCGGGAGACTAATTGCGGGCACCGTAGCAGCAGAAACGAAGGTCAAGGAAGGAGACATAAAAGAAGAGGAGACTGGTGAGGTCATGGCAGATGATGAATCTACCAGAATAATTTGCAAGACTGGAGAAGTGGAAGCAAGGTGGACGAAGATGTCTACTGCAGGCGGGGAGGAAGTGGAAACTTCAAGTGGAACCTGCAGAGTGCGGGCAACAACAGTAGTAGCAGCTGGCTGGGACCTTGGTGATTTAGACCCTTTGATTCTAGTCTTGTGGGGCAGACCCTTGGTTATCATAGTCATGCCCATGCTCCTAGTTGTTTTTCTTTTCTTCTTGGAAAGCTCCGGCTCAAAAGACTTGCAGGCATAGACCTTTGGTTTAGGCAGGTGCTCACTGGCCTCCTTTCTCTTCTTGGTCTTGACTGATGGTGGGGTTTTGGATGTTTCCCTAGTTGTAGCGGCAACCACTCCACCTTCGGAGCCACTCGGTTCACTCTCCAGTCCCTTGAATGTCAAGGCGACTCCTTGCTGCTTTAATCGAGCCACCTTCTAGTCGACCCATGCTTTCATTCAGATCTTGACGAGCCTAGTGAGTACGGTGATATCATCGAGCTCTGGTTCATTCCAGTCAATCACCGGCAGCAGAAAATTGGTGATGACACCGTACCCCGAATCGATCATCGAGTCCTCATCTTCTTCAAGTTGGTCGGGAACTGGGCACAAGTTTATCCACCGCACATAGATGGCAGTCATACGCATGTATTGGCTCAACCGTACCTCAAGTTCATCCTTGCAGTTGGCCCAAAAGTCTTTGACATTGTGGAGGTGGGCATAACTCATCCCAACACCTTCCTGATGTGTCCGTATAGGTCTATTCGAGGCCAGGTTGTATATTGACAGAAGCTGTACTCAGCCAACTCCCTTTGTGAATACCCCACACATTGGGAGGTATGAATTTTGTACATTGCTTGGTCGAGCCCAATGGGGTAAGCCAAGCTCGCCAAATTCTTATCGCTCAGGATGCTATGAATGTGTCATAGTTGCTAGGTCAGCTCCAATAGAATGATTCGATCATTGGGGTATTGGGGTAGCTTATTTGGTCTCTCTGTGAATCCCTCAGCACGGACGCATGTGAACTTCGGGAACTGTATATAAAGGAAGGCATATTGCCTGAGGAGGGCTCTGGCGCTATGAGAAACTCTCCTTTGAAAGTCACCCCCAAGAGACTGAATGATGTGAGCGATGACTGCATCATTCACCAGACAGTAATCCCTCTTGAAATTCTTGAACTGTAATTGAGTGTACTTGTCATATGGTTTGAGTTCCACACTCAATGGATCACTAGGTACCATCGTCAATCCCTGATAGTGCCGCCGATCAATGAGGGAATATACCAAGTAGGAGGTCATGAAGAACTAAGAGGTCTTCTTCACGGTGGTAAACTGCTCATGAAAGCGGTCACTGATTATCTCTCCCCAGCAGAAGGTAGTCCCCTTGCCACGAAGAATCTCCTCTATGAAATAGAACATCCACTCTTGGAAGAAGGCCACGCTAGGAAGGCCCATCACTCAGCTCAGCAAAGTTATGAGGTCATGGTAATCATTGAAGAAGTCGCTGTGAAAAAGCTCCTAAGGAAGCTTGTTAGTGCTGCCCTGCTTATCCTTTAACCAAAACTGATTGATGACCTTCTTGCACCCCAAGGGATCCTACTCCCATAGTTCCTTGCACTCGGCCATGGTGGGGGTCTCCATGCGCTCATAGGCCGGAATGTAGAATGTTGCTGTTATACCTGACGGGGACATATCTACAAGGACATTTTCATCCTGATCCACTATAGTTCAGGTCTCCTCCTGGTAGGATTCTACGCATGCCATTACCAGTTCTAGGGCCATCAAGGCCAGCGGGAAGCCTACAGCTTTAGCGATTCCATTGTTCTTTATCAATTTTGCATTCTCTATCTTTGGGTTCATCCTGACCCTTTGTATAAATTCGTCAACATCGACCTAACCGATGTTGGTATCTGTGACGTCTCTCCAGAGAGAGGTTACTTTGGATTTCATAGGGACCCCTTGGAACTTATACTTCATCAGGTCCCTGTCCTCCTTTCCTTGAGGTGTCTTGGCTATTCCTTTTCCTTTTTCCTTGGAGGCACCAGAAGTTTCTGCACCGAATTCCATAAATCTTGCACAAAAGATGAGAATTAGTAACCATAAACATGAAGAAACAGTCCTGGACAAGCCCCTGCACATCAAGATTAGCTCTACAATCATTATTCACCTTTAATAAGCATATAACACTTAATAATTCATCGTTAGAAGGAAATACAAAGAAACTGGGTTCCCAGGGCCGGAATTCCCTTGGCAGAATGCCGTTTGAAAGGGAAAATTGAGGATGGAATTCCCAAATAAATTTCCTTTTGTTGGATTCAAGAATTAGAAGGTTGACATGAAGGAAGACCTAATTCTAGCAAGTGGGTCGAAATCCATTTTGGATTTTGAGGTCATTTGATCCTTCATTTAGGAGTTCGGGTATCGACTACAGGAAAGCCGTTTGAAACGGCGCAAGGAGGGTGGAAATTTGAGGGTCAAAATCTGGATCTCGGATTGCCGTTGCGGGGAAGTAGTTTCAGATCAGCCGTTGAAATGATGAAGTGGAAGCAGAAATCCGGGGAAGGAAATATGGAGGATAGTCTCCGGAGACGGTCAGAACGGTGCCGGTGGAACATAATCTCGAGAGGGGAATTCCGGAGGTCAAAATTCGGAAGAAGCTCGGGGGTAAGAGAACATGAACTTGGTTTTGGCGAACAGCGGATCGAGATCCAGGAGTTAGGAAGACGTCCCAGGAAGGCCGTTGAAATGGCGAATGTGACACGGAATTTTGAGGGTGGAATTTTGCAGGTCGGGGTCCGGAGGGAATTTTGGATGAAGGTTCCGACTGGAAGTTGGAAGACTTTTGCGAAGCCAGGAACTGGGGTTTGGGAAGCCGCAAGGGGAAGGCCATTGAAAGGATGAAATCAACACAAAACTCTGAGGATGGAATTCTGAGGGCTGAATCCTGGGGTTGTCAATTTTTAGCAGGTTTTGACAGATTTTAGGTTTGCAGATGGAGTTCGAGTGTCCGGGGTCCAGAGGTCGGGAAGATGCTTGGGCGAGGCCGTATAAAACTGCGATGATGAAACGGAATCCTGGGAGGGGAATTTTGGAGGTCGGAGTCTGAGGCGGGTTTGGGCACGGAGAATTTTGAAGTTAGTTCATGGATGACGGTGGGAAAGTTCGGGCCCGGGGATGTCGGCGGTTGTTCTGAAGAATGACCGTGGAGAGATGAAGCTCTGGATTCAAATTCGGCCAGTTAAATGATTGATTTTTGATTTTCTAAAAGATGGTTTTTTAGCGGAGGGCATAAATTTACTTAATTTCAACCCCATTTTACATTTTACATTCATCAAAATGTGGAATTTCACAAAAGAAAGGGTAGGGCGCACGGATGACAAACCTACCTCAAAATCCCGAAGAACAAACATCTGGATGCATGGGAGACGTCGGAAAAGCACTCGGACTGCTGGGCAAAAAATGCCTGGATGTCGGGAGCTCTTCAAACTTTTCTACCACTCAGACTAATGATAATGACGGTTGGAAAATTTTTTAAATAGCTAAAACTGCCATTAATGCAGCATTCAATTCCTTTGTACGGTGGCAGGTGGAGTTGGTAAGTTTAAAATCACAGTTCGCGGTGGGAGGTTTGGAGTCCAGCAGCTGGGAAGCCGTCCTGCCATGGCCATTGAAACGACAAAGCTAGAGAGGAAATTCAGAGGGGAAAACCCAACTTCTGGGGTCCAAGGTCTAGAAAGACGTCGAATGTCGGACGCTGAAACAACAAACTCGGAAGGGAAATCCGGAAGGGGAAACCCGGGGGTCCGGGCCCGAAAAGAGCCAGAAACGCTAGGAAGGGAATTTTGACAAGGAAAACCCGAAATGACCCCAGACTTGGAATTTTGAAAGGGGCGACTTTGGTCAGGCTTAAAATATGACTTTGGGGAACGTGCCGACCTCTTAGGACACAAAATTGGGCATGCAAAACGAGGCAAAGCAAAAAGGGTCCGAGAAGCAAAAGAAGGAAAAGAGGGCCCCCGTTCCGAACAGGGTGTGTGTACAAAAGGCACAACAGGAGGTAGAAGAGGTTGATCACTTATTTCTCACATGTAACTTTGCACAATAATGTTGGGTTTTTGTTTTGAGTAAACTTAATTTTCATGCTCCTTTTCCAAATTATTTATGGGACTTGTTCCAAAGTTGGCCGATTCTATACAAATCTAGTTTTTTTGCCCGCATCTAGAGAGTGGTGCAAGTGTTAGTGATTTGGAACATATGGTGGGAGCAAAAATTATGCATTTTCAGGAAAGTAGCATCTTCAATAGAGATAGGCATTGGAAAAATTGAGAAGGTAATCTCAGAATCTGTAAATTCAAGTGTTCAAAAGGTTAAGGGGATAAATTCAATCTTTACAAGCTGGGATGATATGATTATGCATAATTGGATGAGCTTGAAGTTTCCATTTCCGGGTAGTCATTTCCAACCACAAGTAGTAAATATTGATAGGAAGCATGTCAAATGGAAGGCACCACAAGATGGCTTCATAAAACTGAACTTTGATGGGGCTTCAAGAGGAAATCCTGGGGTATCAGGAGCAGGTATTTGCCTATGAGAATCAGAGGGTAAGCTTTTAGTAGTTAGATCAATTCATCTCCCCAAAAGTTCAAATAACATTGTAGAGTCAAAGGCTATATTAATGGGGTTGGAAATTGCTTTGAAGATTGTCATTAGAAATTTGCATATCGAAGGTGACTCTTTGGTGATAATTAATGCTTGTAAGACAAAAATATTCAAAATTGGTGTTTGTAGTATGTTCTTGAAAGAGTTTGGAATTTTTTATAGAGATTTCAGTCTTATCAGATCACTCATACTTATAGAGAAGGAAATAAATTAGCAGATTGTCTAGCAAACATGGGGTGCAATAAGCAAGAAATTTTTCTAGCACAAGACATTAGTGATATAAAAAATTATCCTTAATTAGAGGAAATTATTTTGTAGGATGTTTTGAGTCTCAAGTAAGCAAAATGATAAAGTAAGTTGGAATACACAGTTAGAGTGTGGGTATTTTAGTGTTGAATTGGAGGTGTAATGCGTTGAGTGTATAGTGGAGTGAGTAGGTTGGGTACACCTTTTAAATTGGAATATTTTTAAATGCAAAATTGATAATATTCCTTTTAAAGATAAAGGTGTTTGTTGCATGTGGTAAACTATGGCAAGTTAGTTTGGGCCTTGTTTTGAGTTTGATAATTTCTCTTAGACTATCAAGTCTGGAAATGATAGAACAAATTGTCTTTCAAGTTTTGGTTAGTCACTCTGGGTGTAAGTGGAAGAGTTAAAGCGGGTAGAGGACTTCATATGCATCCTATTGCTCATGTGAAAAGATAAGTGAAGTTTGCAAAGTACAAATGAGAATTGATGCAAATCATTTTTTACAGAGCTAAAGTGAAGTTGGGCGTAGGCTAATCTTTTCTAGCAGATTCCAAATCTAAGATTTGATGTTTATTATCATTGTGCGCAAGCTGTAGATTATAGGTGTCTCCATTAGCAATGAGCTTGGTGCAAATCACATGGGTAAATCGAGACTGTACAGTGAGTAATCATACCATTTTTCTCCAAATTTAAGGGCATAGTTAAGTATGGATGTTTACTATTTAGGAAGCCTTTGAGGTTGGGCTAATCGAAGTAGTATGGTAGGGCCAAATTTAGCTAGTGGCATTATTATATTTAGTTATTGGTACGCTCATGTTGTGTGCTTGCATCATGAGAAGTGCACAAGTTTCAAAGTAGAAGTAAGGATATGCATTTTATGGCAGGATGCATCATTTCTCAATAAATGCCACATTAAAGTATTTATTGTATCATCTCTAACTAGTTGGTTTTGTAGAGTTCAGGAGTGGCAAGTGCAAGGAGTTTATGTATAATTCCTGTTAACAGTGGGTGGTGTAGTTTGTAGAAGTGGCATAGGTAGCGAGCGGGGGTGGAATTTTCTTTGAGACAGGTATAGTGGAGAATCAAGTTCAGTTGTGGGTGCTCAAGCTGCATGCAAGTGTTTGAACATGGCATTTCCCCCTCGTAATTATAGAGTTCACATTCCAATGAATGAATGGGAGGTACCAATATCAGAAGCAATTGGTGAGGCTGAATTTAATTTAGTGTTTAAAGATCATTGTGCATCATTCAAGAAGTACATTTTAAGGGTAATTGGGGTTGAAATTATGGAACCAGAGGTAAAAAGACTGATATATCTATCTCAGCTATTGTCAATGTTTTTCTTCATTCTTATGGATTTTCTCCAAGACGCTACAAAATTTGAAAGTATTGTTGTTAAAGTGGTGAAATTGATATATTTGCAAGAGGGTGTATTGGCTAAAGCTTTTCAGGGGTATGATCTCTAGGAAGGACACGGGTTTGTGGCAAGATTATTTCACAAGCATTACTTATTGAACAAAACAACATTTCAGGCTTTATATACTACAATTAACAAAACTTTGTCTCATCAAGACTCTAGTTTCATGTGAAGAGCTCTGCGTAGGTTTTCAGGGGAGATAGAGCATGATTTAGTAGAGTCGGTCAAGGTGAATGTACAAGAGGTAATGGAATTGTTGACCCATTTACATGATCCTCCAAGGATTATGCAAACATCACAAGGAATTATAGCTGAGTGTAGTGTGTTTCGACAAACAGCTGGTATGCCAGCTGTTCTTGGCACGAAAGGGTTTAATTTAAATGATTTTCCATCTACTCAAATGGATGATTTTAATGTAGAGAAACAAGGTGAGAATGACTACCAGAGAGAACATATGGAGGAGTAAATCATGCAATGGAGACAATTTTGGAGAATAAATTTTGGTGAACTCTGTGATGGAGGAATAGTTCGAGCCGAGGCGGTAAGATTGGACAAGGGTTTTTCTGGTTTTTGCTATGGAATATCATAGAAATATATTCTAATTCCATCAAATATCATAGAAATATATGTTGGACTCAAGGGAACATTGAGAGGGGGGGGGGAGTGAATAAGTGTTCTACAAATCTGAACTTTATTAATTTGATATATAAACCATTTCAACATTAAACCAAAGATAGATGCAAACACATAAAGTAATCATACACAACACCATAACACAAGGATTTTTACGTGGAAACCCTATTAGGGGAAAAACCATGGTGGAGGTTAATCCATAATTTGAGTACTCAAATATAAGTTTTACAAAAGGGAATGCACATGCATTCAGACACATTGCCTGGATCTCACTGCTCAAAAGGAAAGGCTCGTTGGCTTGCAAAATTTTCAGATTAAAACCATTTGAAGGGTTGAACTGAAGTAGTAGCATCTACTTATGCTAGGTTACAGTTTTGGTTAGGCTCATACATCAAATTCTGGACCTTCTGTCTGATTTTTCTCTTCGCTCTACTCTACTCTACTTTGAAATTCACATCACAAATCCATGCACAGATGAATTCACACCACTATCCTTCTAAATTTCACACCACACACTAATATACTTTGCATACTACACATTCGCTTCTGAAAAATGATACAATCGATCTCATATATATCTCTAATATCAAAGATTTAATCATTCATATGTTGGCTTACATAAAACATAAAATACTTTTCATCTGTCGGATAAATCCATAGCTAGTTCTTTATGCACACTTCCCATAGTTAGTCAAAGCATAGTGAGGACCCAAATAAACATATTCGAACACAAAAACATTTATCCAATTACTTCTTAAACATCCGCAACGGCTAATTTCACCAAGTCGGCCTTCTAGCACAAATAATAAAAAAATTAGTGCACTAGATATCCTAGATCGTACACCAGTGAATGCATAGCCACAAAACTTTAGAATAATGTATTAAAGATACTCAAAAATCTCCCCTGAGATGCACAACATGAATTGATAAACAAATAATGCACATTGATTGATAGACTCAGGTTTAACTGGATACCCTGTTCTACATTTTGTTCTGTCGGTATGAACAAGTACTAGACTGTGGACTAGATGAATGACTTTAGGTTTCCATCAATAACAACACTAGAAGCCATATGCCAACAATATCCCCCTTTGGCATTGATGGCAAAAGTTAGTGAAAAATGACTGAGTGTCAAAACCAATATTGTACGCTGCCAACCTTCAAAATTACAAAATATAGCTCCCCCTTAGATTGATGAGGCATTTTTCACTGCTTTCTCTCCCCCTTTGACATCAATGACAAAGATGGAAGTATTATTCCAAAAAAAAAATTGACAAAACACATGTTTCAATCTCCCCAAAACTTCAAAATTGATTCAAAACTTTGTAAAAGAACAACTGCTCCTTAGAAAATTATCTTGTGATTCTCTTTCATCTCTGAGAGGAATTTCTTCCAAGCTTCTATTGCAATCCCAATGATTATGATCATACTATTATTCTTAGATGTCCTATCGATAATCTCAGTGATGGAGTTCAGAATTGTGATCGTATGATCTAATTTTCCACCTTTTTTTAGTATCTCAACCATATGTTCCAGTCTGCATTCAGTTAGGTCCTTCACTTTCTAAAAAGTGTCCACAAGTGTTTTTTTTTGTGAACTAAAATTTTGTGTGCTTAGACTACAACTCTTGAATTATTTTCTTGATTGTACCATTTTGATCCTGAAACATATAAAAGACTTTTCCAATCCCATTCAACTCTGTTTCAATTTTCTCCAACTTCTCTTTGTATTTCCCAATTGCATGAGGCCAACAAATGCAATAGTTGAAGATGTTATTTTTTGTACTTATGCATTGCCTCAACTCATTCATCTTATTTTTTAACTTGGTAAGTGATAGCCTAAACTATTCCTTCAAAAGAGAGATTACTTCTCCTTTTTTTGAAATTCAAAGTCCAAAGTTTCCTTAATGAATTCAATCATTTCTTCAAGTAAAATATTCTGCAAATTCTCCAATTTGATCTGATTGTGCACATTATTACTTAGTACACTTAGAATCATATCTTGATCATATGAGGGTCTGATAGAACATAACTGAGCAATTTTCTACATTCCACCTTCCTTGTGAATAAGCTGCTAGAGCTTCTCTTTTGTCAAGTCATCTTCTTCTTCACTTGCTTCTGTTATTTCCTTTTCTTGTTTTGATCTGGTTGAAACCTGCTCTTTTCCCTATATGTTCTCAATTTCCTCATCAGATTCCTCATCTGGTATATCCACAATTTCTTGTTCCTTTCCTTTTCCTTCAATTTTCAGAATCTTGCATTCCATAGGAGTACAAATACCAATTTATTTTTCTCTTTTCTTCTTTCTCTGCATCCCACCGGAAGAGGAACCAACTTCAAGTGCTTTTACCAAAAGAGAAATACCAACTGAGCAAATTTTTTCTAGCAAACTCTTAAATAAATTTTCAAATTATTGATCATAGTTAGCCAAATTCTTAGAGTGTGTGTAGATTTTTTTGCACACCGGTTCATTTAATTTCCACACCACATTGTTGTTCATTGGTAAACAATTCAGAAAGTACTTTACCAAACATATAACCAGAGTACCAAACCTGAAAGGGTAATCTATCATCTTCGTTAATTACACATTCTCCATCAGTTGATCCTTTAACAATCCGCACAGGTCAAATTCCTGACCTTCCATTATCATCTTGTGTGAGTTGTAGACTACACCAGCTAAAGTTTCTCCTTCTTTGTTTCTGAAAAAGATTTTATAAGATACACAATGTGCAATGTACCTTATCACAGAGTTTTTGATTGTCGAGATTATCAATTCCCTTTGATCTCCAATAACTTTGGTTAGGGTTTCAACTTCTTTATTCTGGATGGATATATTTCTTGGTATGTCCCCAAATTTGCATAATCCAATTAAATTTTCAATTACTTCCTTCGAAATGATGTAGGGTTTTTCCAGAATCAAAGTGTCATCATTCAATCTTCTGAAAATGAATTTAACAATTTTCACATTCTTGAAATAGAGAAACTCATTCCAAATGTCCAAATTCTTGTGTTTGGCTTCTTTCACCCATTTCAATTCATCGGGCATAATTTTTTTTCTTATGGCTCTAATATTTTCACTGTTGTATTCATCTAAATTGATTGACCCTTAGATTTGTTCCATTTTTCCCTTTTGTACAACCGCACACCAAATTATATGGAATTTCCAAAAACAACTGAAATACCTGATTGATTTCGAGATTCACCACCAAATTAAATTTACTCCTTCAAGATTCTACTATAGACCACTTTCCTCCTTCTCTTCTTCGATGCAAAGTGAAAAATGAGAGTTTCAACATGTCTTTTATAACTTGCACACTTGTAATAAATGTCTTTGCCCTAGGTATTCCAGATACCCTATTTTCTCAGACAACAAGAGAAAAATTCTTCTGCGGACCTATGATTTATTTAAGTTTCCTTGTGAGTGTTTTCAAGAGGCTTTGTAGATCATTAATACACCTTTTGACAATCTTCTTGTGATTTAGTACCATCTTATAGACAGGGGAAAAAGGATTTTCTTGAAAAACTTCCACTAGGCCAATGGCCTGAGATCAATTTCCAGAGGAATTACTGGAAGTAGGTTCTGGTGCAGAGCCATTTCCAGCATTAGATTCATTCTTCTTTACCCATGTATTCTTCATTTGATCTCTTATTTCATCCACAATCATTTTTCCTTTTTCTTTGTCATTTTTTTGTGTATTTCTATCTTTGTATACCAGACCTCTTTTACCCACATTTTTGTTTTTGCAAAATCTTGCAATGTGACCGTATCTATTGCAATTGTAACACACAATAGTTCCTTGTCCAGACCAATCATTCCATTTATTTCTTCTTGATTTTCATTGATTATCGATATTCCCAATTCTTCCATAGGTATAACATTCAACATTCCTTCTATTGATAGAGTAGTTTGACACATTTTTGCATTCAATTGATTTATGACCAAACTTTTTGCAATTGAAACACTGACTAGAGAATGATGGATTACTTGATTTCATTTTACTTCTACATTGAGAAGCCATATGACCAAATTTATTGCAAGAAAAAAATATCCATTAAACTTTTGAGCATTAGGTTGTCTTACCGGATACCTTCCTCCTTTGTTCATCTGATTTCCTTGCCTGAAATTTCTTTGTCTAGATCCAGAACTTTCTCCTTTCTCATATCCAAGGCCTCGCTTGTCTTTAGCATCCTTCTGTCCTTGAGTCAGCTCATCAAGCTTAACAAAACTAATCTTAAACTTCTCCTTGTATTCATTTGCAGTAGTAAGTTCATCTATGAGAATAATAAGTTATTTTTCAAGTTCTTCTTCATTGTTTCTGGATTGTTGCAATTCACTTTCTAATTGAATGAATTCTCCATTTGATCTTCTGCATTCATCAGATATTTCTTTTAATGATTGGGCAAGACTCTCCTGATTCTTCTTTCTTTCTTCAATCTCCTTAGTCAGCTTCATCACCATAGATTCCATCTCTTGTTTTAGGGTAGCATTATTTCTAGCAAGCTTTTCACATTCTTTAGTTATTTCCTTCAAGGTTTGATTCAGGTGAGCATCATCCATGTTTTTGCTTTCTTTCTAATTAATCTGATCATAGAGATCTTTCCTCTTTTCCTTGGATTTAACAATATGATTTTTCAATGTTTGAATGAATTTATTAGCATCCCTAAGATTTGCTTTCAATTCTTGAACTTTTGCTTTATACTGATCAAGGTCATTGAGTGCCACCAAAAGCTGCCGCTGAAGACTACCAGAGTCCATTACATTCCAAGATCGACCTCAAGCTCCTAAAATTCTTCCGAGGAACCAGATGCTTCGATACTAATTGTTGGACTCAAGGGAACACTGAGAGGGGGGGTGAATCGATGTTCTGCAAATTTGAACTTTATTAATATGATATTTAAACCATTTCAACATTAAACCAAAGAAAGATACAAACAAACAAAGTAATCATCCACAAAACCATAGCACAATGATTTTTACGTGGAAACCCTATTAGCAGAAAAACCATGGTGGAAGTTAATCCAAAATTTGAGTACTCAAATATAAGTTTTACAAAAGGGAATGCACATGCATTCAAGCACATTGCCTAGAGCTCACTGCTCAAAAGGAAAGGATCACTACCTTACAAAATGTTTAGATTAAAACCATCTGAAGGGTTGAACTGAATTAGTAGCATCTACTTATACCAGGTTATAGTTCTGGTTAGGCTCATACATCAAATTTTAGACCTTTTGTCTGATTCTGCTCTTCGCTCTACTCTACTTTGCAATTCGCATCACAAATCCATACAGAGATGAATTCACACCACTATCCTTATGAATTTCACACCACAGAGTAATATACTTCGCATACTACACATTCGCTTGTGAAAAATGATACAACCGATCTCATATATATCCGCTATCAAAGATTTAATCATTCATATGTTGGCTTACATAAAACATAAAATACTTTTCAACTGTCGGCTAAATCCATAGCTAATTCTTCATGGGCACCACCCATAGTCGGTCAAAGCATAGTGGGGACCCAAATAAACATAGTTGAACACAAATTTTTTTGACCAATTACTTCTTAAATATCCACAACGACTAATTTTGCCAAGTTGGCCTTCTAGCACAGATAATCAAAAAATTAGTACACCGGATCTCCTAGATCATACACTAGTGAATGCATAGCCACAAAACTCTAGAATAAGGTATTACAGATACTCAACGATCTTCCCTGAGATGCACAACATGAACTGATAAGTAGATAATGCACATTGATCGATAGACTCAGGTTTAATCGGATGCCCTATTCTACATTCTATTCTACTGGTATGAACAAGTACTAGACCGTGGACTGGATGAATGAATTTAGGTTGCCACCAATGAAAAAACTAGAAGCCATATGCCAACAATATATTCTAATTCCATTGAATATTAGGAGGATAAACTTGTACAAGGGTTTTTCTAGTTTTGGTATGGAATTTTTGGACCAAAGTTGGTACACAGTTTATGGTTATGGCAGTCAATTCCCCGAGATAAGCAGTATGAAGTAACAAGCCATTTCAATTCCTTGTACGTGAATGATGGATCAAAGGAAAGATGATTTTCGGAGGGCTAATGAAAGGTGATTAATCTCTTGTAAGGGTACTTTTTTTTTGTAAGTCATAACGGATGGTAGTTTTCATGAATCAAGGTGGGTTGCAGTTTGGGTTGATTTTGAAGAACTAACGGTGTAAAATCATGTTATGGGTCCCTTTTATGGGTTGTAGTTTGGGTTGTTTGGGGTCCTTATTATCATGATGATTTTTTAAGGCTTTGTATCAAATGGAGCTATAATTGAAGGTTTTCATTCTGGTTCTTTCCTCCCGGTATGCTCATTGAACCAAGTTTTGTACTATTTTATTAGAATTATATTATAATATAATATAGTGGCTACACCACTTTTTCTTTAAAAAAAAAAACTCCATTCAAGATTTTATTTTCATACACATTTCATTTATGCTTACAACCAACACCATAGAGGAATAATTTTTCAAGGGAGTATCATTTCTCATTAGTTATGATTTATTGTATTCTATTGATTCCATGCAAAGTTATTTTTAGATATTTATGGTAGTTTGAGTGAGGGAAACTCATATTAAATTAATACATTATATGGTCAAATAGTTTTACATAATAATTTAAGAACTCTTAGATGTTGTACTAGTTGACTAGGATGCATTTGATGAGTGAGACTCAAAATATTTTGAATTTCATTAAGCCCAAACATTGAAAATGGGTACACAATGGTGCAATAACATGTGTTACAAGAGACCTAGCACAAGAGGATGATGCTAAGATGATTAATGCAACAACTATCATGACATGGTATAGTTCAAAAATAGTTATTAGAAGGAAATTTTTAAAGTATAAAAATTATTTTAGAGTAAGAAGATTCAATGAGTTCAACTTTTCTAATCTTAACATAAGTTCATGGATAATTTATGAGGAAAATGACATGTTTTTGTTCTTCATGTATGAAATTTGTTTAGAATGAGTTTAGTAAAAAATGTAGGTCGATGGATGGTGTTCTAGAATTTTAATTCCTATAGCATTACAACTCATCAGGATAAAATTATAAGTTGATTCTAACTTTATATTGGACCTTGTGAAAATATGTATAATAGATGTATTTTCTTTAGTTGAATATTTAATATTTGAGTGTAATATACCATTTATATTATTATAGAATATAATACTTTTAAAAATTAAATATATGTAATGTCTATCCATTTATTGCATATGAGAATAATGAATAATGAATTAATTATTACTTGTGTTATTTTGCAGAGCCTAAAAATAAATTGAATTTCCTAATAAAATAGGTAAGACATCAAATATCCCATAGGGTAAGTGGCCATTTCTAGAATGTGTATTATGGTTATTTGAGGAATTTAACACACACAAGATGATTATTAATTATTCTAATCTTCCTATTGCATCAAATGTTAAATTGATCAAATATTAGGGTAATCCATTCAAGAATATATGAAAAATCATGATTCTAACCATGAAGTAATAATTAAGACAGAAAGAGTAGAGTAGACCAACATGGTTCATTCAATTGAATTATAATATGTTGTATAGTTTAAGTATATTGAAAAATATTTAAGTTTTATATTTTGAGTACCATTTTTCTTTAATTTATTTATTTATTGCTACTTTGGCATTAGAGGTATTTTGAAGTTGAAATATAAGTATATTTAACTTTGGAATCCATATGAGCTTCTACTTCATGTGGTTGATCTCATTGATAGATAAACCAAAATTCTTGAAACCAAGAGGAACTCATAATACAACACATTAGGTTTAATGTTTTAGGATGATTCATTTGAAAAAATTATTCTCAATGCCCTCACACTACACTCTTGATTATTTTAATGTGTACATATTCATATGTGTATGCATCTCATGTGTAATGGTGGGAGATGATTGGAAAGAAGTATTATTGGTCCCTACCTTTATGCAGGAGACTAATGTTTTCGAGTGGGAGATCAACATATTAGTTGGTGCTTTGGGAACCTGCATGGGAGATAATACAATGTTAAACCAAAGTTTTATATTTTTCATATGTTTTACTGTAAAAAAAAAGGCATTTATCACTACTGTCGTTTGTCCGTGCCTAATATGATGGGGGTTTTATTTTTTCAGCAACAATTTTTGAAAGCCTGTCCAATGGTATGTGAGAAGGCAATGTATTAAACATGCTTGACTAACGTGTTTTTATATTTTTCTACAAGGGGCACATGGATCTGAGCTGGGTGTGTGGCATCATAATGCTTGCACATTTTGCAGCTATGCATGGAAAGGAGGCATTCTTCATGGTTAACATGACCAATACCTGCTTTGTTTCATGTAGCCTAGCCCATATGAAAGCTTTCTCTAAAGCCTCCACCCCAAGGTCAGGAGCCATCAACTTGCATTGATGTGCCTTGGCTTGGACTTGCAGCTAGGGTTTTGAAGCCATTCTCATGTGTCTACTCTAAGGTAGCTTTCTGGATTGATTTTAAAGGGTAAAGATCTGTTTCTAAATATTTCCCTCAAGCATGTTATGCTTCAAAAATAAATTCTTGACTTTAAGATTTTGTATTATTTTTGTTGGGCTCTAAATAGTCGATAGAATGCTAAACCTGGAAGTTTTTAATGATTTATGGCAGCATTTTTGTTTGAGGCATTTTTATCAAACATTTTACTGCTTTGTCTATGCTGTTGAAAAATTCATAAATTTCTTTCAAGCATCGATAGCTTGTTCAAAATAATTTGTTTTGTGCTTTTGGCTATTGCAGCAAGGTAGTGAACTATTTGATAAAATGCTTTGGAAGAGATGTGTGAAAAATTTGGTGGCATAGACAAAGCAAAAAAATGTTTGGGAAAATGTCTCAAGTGGATGTGGTATCAAAGATGGAATGCCGTGACAGTTATATATTTCTATTTGTAAGATTCTTTTTAGGTCATGCACCTTTATTTCAGGTTTACAATAGCATAGAAATTGGTGCGTGGCTAGATCACTTCATGATGTGTTTTATTTCATTCTAAATCTATTATGTTTTTTTTTGATATGTAAGAGTTTGATGTATTATATTTAGATATAAAAATCCATATAGTATGTCTGTTAGAGTAGGAAAAAAAACCTTCACCAGAACAACCAGAACCAACCAAAATGATTACTACCATACCCTTAACAGGGAAAATTTGACTCGACATAGCTGAAGCCCTTCAGACATTAAAACTTTAACTTAATGCTACAACCCAAAAAGGTAAAAAATTTAAACCATCTAACCTAGCACCATCACATATAGCCATTAAGTTTAGCGAAGGATTCAAAATCCTCCACCCATTCCAAGCCATCCATTGCCACTAGACCAAGCTTCCTTTTCAAAAATTCCACCGCCACAATTTCAGCCATTCTATATGTCATGAGCTCTGGCCCTTTCAAGTCCAGAAGAAAGGGGACAAATTTGACTACCTCATCCATTTTCCAAAGTAGCTCCAAATCCGTAGGCCACAAAATACCTTTGCCAACTATGGCTGCCTTCAATGTCTCCTACAAGCCACCCACCAGGTCCTCATGAAAACAAGCTTACCAGCATACATTTTTCCTCTGCCTTGGAGACATCGGTATCCAACACCGAAGCTAGGAAGTGCGAGGGGATGTATGAATTATCTCTTGCAAACTCCTTTCTCTCTAGATGGCCTTTCCCTAATACCATTTTAACTACAACCAAAACTAGAGGATCCAAGACAAGCAAAATTTGGTTGAGCTATTGGTCAGTAATTTCTTTAAATGCGCCTTGTCGCTCTGAAGCCTTCAGAGAGACAGGGGTGTCTACCCTCAACGTCTCTAGACCCTCCACCGAGATGGAAATGATGAATTTTGATTTGGACTGACCACTCGAAGCCATTGTCAAAACCTACAGAAGCTGAACATAGTTTGGAAACCCTCGCTCCAAATGGACTACCTAAATACCCAACCAAACACATTGTGCCAAACTACCAGCTACCTTTCCCATAAATAATTCCCATGGTGATGAAGCTGGTTTCACCTCACATGAGCGGAGCATAATTTTTGTGCAAGGAAATCTGGACCTCGCATGCTTAGCCATGCTTGAACTCCAACCTTTAAGTTTGACCTCTTATTGAAATGAGAGAAACCTACCATCTACCTTTAATGCATGTACTCACCACATACGAAGCACACCAACTTGTTTTCCATCTGTCCCTTCCTTCTCTCCCACACAATCTACCAATGGCTGCATTTTCGATGCCCACTTGGGTGCCGAGTCATACTCCCCTAGTACCGCTCCTTCAATGTGGAGGGTCTCCCTCCCAACCACCCACTAGAATTAAGCTAAAATTTTATTAATCACCTTTCTGTCTTGACCTTCCATGCCCAAATTTGACAAAATATCTACTTCCATATTCCATTCTCTAAAAATATGATTAGACATTACTTAGTTGAAGTCATCTGTCTAGCCTAGAGCAATCTCCAGCTTCTCCGCCAACTTCCAATTTGGAATTTTCCTTGTCCTCAAGGCATTGATTACTAAAGATGAATCCCCTTATATTACCACCTTGCTTGATTTAAGTTCCCTGTAAATATTTAACCCCAGAGTTAGAGATTGGATCTCCACAACATTATTGGTCCCCTTGGGTAGAGAAGCTTCCAAAGAGCCCAAAACTTCACCTTTACAATCCCTCACTATACAACCTGCTTTCAAGGGACCTAAATTTCCCTTGGAAGCATCATCAAAATTCAATTTAACCCATCCTGGGTTAGGTGGACTCCAAACTAGTTTGGTTCGATCCTCAGCCAACACTGCACCACTCGCCCCCATGAAAGTGGGAGCCTTAATGCCATGTCAGTTCTCCAAAATGAAAGAATCCTAGGATGAGAAGTTTCACCCCTTGATGTTCATCCCTTTGAGCCTTGAGTTGAAACACTCAACTATGCACGCCTCGATTTTAAATTGTAGTCTAGGGATTGAAAGTTCCTTCTTCTAAAAAAGTCTTCTATTCATTTCTTTCCAAACTTGCCAAAGAACAATCGAGGGACACATAAGCCAAAGATCACCAAACAAAGAATGCCTTAAGGGTGCTAGCTAGGAATTTAGCCAATTAGCCAAGTATTTAGGGAAGGTATTTTTCCATTGTAATTTTGAACACATCCAATCCCAAATAGCTCATGTGAATGAAAAATTAAGAAGTAAATGGTCTACTGACTCCTCATTGCACTTGCACAGGGTACGCTTGGAAGCACCATACAAACCAAGCCTAGAAAATCTGTCACCAATCAAAATCCTACCCTGAGCTACCACCCAAGTGAAAATTACAGCCTTGGATAAGTAGGCTTTATGCCAACACAATTTAGTCGGGAGTCTCGAGGCATCTTTCTTTGTAGATGCTAAAATTGCATAGCCAATCTTTGCCTAATAGGACCGATTAGTTGTTGGGTTCAAACAGATTGTGTCCCTGCCCATCCTCTTCCAAACACACTGATGCTTTAGAATCCTCTCTAAGGCTTCCTCCTCCTGAGCCTCTAAATGTAGTTGACTGAGAGGCTTCCAGCTATAGAAACCGTTCTGGGAGCCTGACTAAACATCAAGGTAATCCCTGACTTTGTCTACCCAAATCTGCTTAGCCTTTAACTTAATCTGGGCCAAAGTTAGATCTTCAGCAAGGATGGGAAAACCTTCCCAAAAGAAAACCTCGTCATCGCCTTTAACTTCCCAAGTTAGATAATCCACAATGAGGTCCTTGGAATTATTGATAAAGTTCCATATTCGAGAGCCATTCAACAAATGCTTTTCCTTCAAGAAGCTATTTTCGTCATTGACCAAATAATTGGATTTAACAATTTTCACCCACTTCAAGTCCGAACAAGAATGGATAGTCCAAACCAACTTTGCTCATAATGCTTTGTTTTGAAGCAGTAATTTCTTCAACCCTATGCCATAATTTTCTCTTTGTTCACACAATTTCTTCCATTTAATCAAAGGGAACTTTTTCTAATTCCCACTTCCATTTGAAATTAAATCTTTCATTGATCTATTGATATATTTTCTAGCTCCTATTGACATCTGAAGGCAAGAAATCATATAAATGGGAAGCACTGTAATAACTAATTTTAACATTGTTAACCTTCCTGCCTAGGAGAGCCATCGACTTTTCCAAGTGGACAATTTATCTTTCACTTTCTCTAAAAGATAATTCCATGTATTTCCTTGTTGGATCCCTTTAGCTAGGGGAAGGCATAAGTACTTGCATGAAAGCTCCCCCCTTCTAAAGACTAAGCATCTTAAAATCTGATTTTCCAGAATGTTGCTGATGTTAAAGAAAAATGCTTCCGACTTGACAAGATTCAAATTTTGGGTCGAGGTAGAGGAATAATTATCCATTATACCTTTAAGTCTCCTTGCTTCTCTAAGCGAGGCCATTCCAAAAAACATCGTATCATCAACAAATTGTTGATGGCTGACTGATGGGAGAGAATTGGTTACTTGAAGGCCCTCAATCCAACCCGAATTTGTTGCTTTATCAATCCGCCTTCCCAAAGCTTCCACTATAATTATGAAAAGGAAGAGGGAGAGTGGATCTCCCTACCGTAGACCCCTTGATGCCAGGAAGAAGCCTTCTGGGGATCCGTTCAAAAGGATCAAATATCTCGGGCTGGCCACCCAGCCATACAACTAGTCAAGCCAATCTCTATGGAAACCAAAAGCCTCAAGGACCTTGAATTGAAATCTCTAGTTGACCCGATCATAGGATTTCTTTATATCTAAATTTAAAAGCATGGTAGGTTTCCTTATTTTCTATATAGAATGAATGACTTCTTGCGTAATTATCACCCCATCAAGGATAGACCTACCTAGAACGAACCCTATTTGTTCCTCAGAAATGATGTTCGATAGAAGTTTCTTCAACCAATTTGCGACCGCCTTTGCTAGAATTTAATAAAACATGTTGTAGAGCGAGATTGGATGAAATTCTTCCCATGAGTCTGGTTTATCCTTCTTAGGAATGAGTGCAATAAAAGTATTGTTGAGCTCCCTTAGGATCTTCCCTGAACTCCTTGAGTCCTCAATAGGCTCTAAAAATTCCCTACCTAGAAAGTCCCAATATCTCTGAAAAAAGAACACTGGAAAACCATTAGGCCCTAGAGCCTTTTTTGGATTTATCTCAAAAGTGACTACTTTTATCTCCTCTTCCATGAAATTGGCATTCAAAGCTGCCATTTGCAAATCTGAAATTAAAGATGGTATATTTCTTAGAATTTCATTTTGATCATTTATGTTTGATCCCTCCCAGTCATTGAGAAGGTTGCTGAAGTATTCCATTGTTGAACTTTTGATTTCTTGGGAGTCCTCCAACATGCGATCATCAAGAGCCTTGATACAAACAATCCTGTTTATTTCCCTACGAACCTTTGTAGAATTGTGGAAATATTTTGTGTTCCTATCTCCTACTTTTAACTGGACTTCTCTCATTTTCTACCTCCAAAAAAACTCCTCTTTGGCTAGAATGCCATTTAGTTTCAAGGTCAAAGTCTTTTCCTACTCAAAAATTTCATTATCCATCCCATGATTTATTATTTCCTTTGACAGCTTACCCAAATTAGCCTCAATCTTTGATATTTCCTCAAAGATGTCTTTAAAATATTATTTGTTCCACTTCCTCAGTTGCTGCTTGATATCCTTTAATTTTTCCACAATATTGAACATCTTTGAACCATCTGGATTGCACTCTAGCCACCACTATTTTATCATGTCTATTATTTTTGGGTCCTTAAACCACATTAGGTCCAATTTTAAAGGGAAACAAACTGACTCATTTTCTTCCTCTATGTTTAATTGAATAGGGAAATGATCTGAGCCAACCCCCGTGTTGATCTTGCTATCCAGGGTGAAGGGGACTACCCCAAATCTCCTTTAAATTAAAACCTATCCAATTTTTTTGCTATGTTGCAAAAGTCCTTCCTCCTGTTGGTCCAGGTAAAGCACCTGTTGCTGGTTTACAATTCAACTAAAGAGTTTTTCTCCACGAAGCGTTGAAAGTCCTTTTGAGACTGCAATACTCTACCCACTCCTCCTTTTTTATCTATAGATCTTAGGATAGTAATGAAATCCCCCCCAAGAACCCAAAATTCAACCCCTTGTTAGTTGAGAATCTGATAAAGTTCATGCGGTACTTCTATTTTAAGTAAACAAGAATATAGGCCATAGACATTGATAAGCATAAAATGAAGGTTTGAGATTAGGCTTCTTACCAGAAAAACTATCTAGTGATGATTGGATTCCACTGCTTCTACCAAAATTGATTGAGGTATCTAGATGGTTAGCAAACCGCCCGAAGCCCCATCCACCCCAACTCTTGCATATTTCCAAAGATTTAATTTTTTGCTAATCTTTCCCAATTCTTGGTCACCAAGTTTTGTCTCTGGCATGATAACTAAGTCCACCTGGAAAACCTCAATGTCGAGCCTAATGGGGCTCCATTTGTTAGGTGCGTTGAGGCCCCTAACATTTCAAGTTAATATCCTCATTTCTATTCGAGAAGATTCTCTCTCTTCCCTATTTTCATCATGAAGTCAATATTATTTTGGCCATTTGCTTCTCCATCCCACTTCCGTTTCTCCTGATTTGAGATTCTTCCTCATTTTTTTCTTTCACCACAATCTAGAGTAGATTTGAATAATTCCTTTTGAAAAATGCCCAACTTAGTTCTAGCCAATTCCAATCTTGAGATTGATTTCCTCTTTTTCCCTGATAGGGAACCCAGACCTTCTAGATCCTCCTCTACCCCATTCTCTTCATGAGCTAGGAAGTTGTCCCCATCCATCTCACCTTCCTCAAGCTCCCTACTTAAACTTTTTTGCTTGTGCAAGTTCCACCATTTCTTTTCCAACTTCTATCAAAGAGTTCAACTCCACATTTTGATAGTCTTCCCCCAAAATACCCAGAACTTTTGAAATCTTGGCATTCAAACCCCTATTCTTTTCAACATTTGTTTCAACCTCTACTCCCATGCCCTCAATTTCTTCTTGCATTGTCTCCACCTCCAGAGGATTGGTATCTAGATCCTCGATTCTAGTCAAGTGAGCTGAAATGCCTCTACCCGTCTTAGGGTTCGAGAGAATGAGGTTCTACCCAACCTTCTGCCTCATGATTATTTGTCTTTGACATAGCTAGAGATTTAGCCACCACCTTCACTTGCGATGATGATGCTTCGACCTCCCTTGATTTTCTGACCCTCTGAAGAGAAGACCTAGA
This sequence comes from Sequoiadendron giganteum, assembly GCA_007115665.2. NCBI lineage: Eukaryota > Viridiplantae > Streptophyta > Pinopsida > Cupressales > Cupressaceae > Sequoiadendron > Sequoiadendron giganteum. Next base: position 307,411,485 of record CM021108.1, on the reverse strand, counting down.
AATCAAAGGTCTCACCAATAAGTGAATAGTGAAAGAATTGACAGTCAAGTTTTGCACCCAACTGCCATAGTCCATAATAAACTCTATTTCATCCCATATATGCCTCACTGGATTTTTTTCAACACACACCCTGACATAAGTCAAGGCCTCCTTTTCATATTTGAATTCTTTTGCATAAATGAAAGTTCCTAAACGGTTCCCTATCTCCTCCAAAATATTGGGCTCCCAATACTCAGATGACATATTTGATAATCTATACGAGTATTGCACCATTTCCATTTCATGGCTTGAGGGGTTAAATCTGACTACCCACCTTCAAAAATAGAAACCACATCCATTTAAGACCCAAACACCATCCACTATTTCATCCCTCAACTTTTTGGTCAGGAATGTAACCAAAAAGAAGTCGTTTTGGATTATTTTAAATTGAAGCTCTGAACCCCACCAGTCCTTTCGCCATTTGACCAAATAATCCCAGTTGAGGGATGCTCCATACCATTTCATAGTCATCCCTAGTTTCTCTAATTTCAACACCTCTACCTGAAGCTTAACCAAACTGACCACCAAGGAATCCCTTCCACCCGGGATATCTTTTCCCCTCAACGGAACCGAGCTAGGAGTCTTCCTTGACCCAAAATCTTCCCTCGCATCCTCCCATTCCATTTGAGGCTTCTTTCGCTACCATACTTTCTTCATGTTGTTTGGGTAGTGATTAGGGTTTCACTCCCAACCCACCAGATCCTCAACTCTTGTTTGACCTCCATGTCCTTTGTCCCCACCCTATTGGCAAGGTCTTCTAAAGTCTTCATTCTTGTAGGCCCCTCTGGCATTGTGCCCCCGGTGCATAGGGTTTCCCCTATGCGGCCCACGCTTGTCGAAAGCTCTATGATCCTCATCCTGATTTGGGAGATTGTTTTTGCATGGCCTCTCCCACCTTTCTGGTTTCTAGATGTCCTCGATATTCTTTTGGGATGATTCACCTCTACCATTCAAGCCTCGGTCCATTCTGCGACCTACAGAAAACCGTTGTAGACCACCATACCCACATGCCATCAATGAAAACAACTATATTCTAAATCTATTATTTTATTAATTATTAAATGAAAGAATTTCCTTTGCAATCTATATCTATGAGAGGGTAGCCATTGTTTTATGTTTGGTAGTGCAGTTCATTTTATGGATCATAGAAATTCATCAAGGCAATAATTAGTTTCTTAGTCTTTCATACACTCTAGGGTTTCAGAATGTGCAAGGTTGTTATTTTCAGCTATAATTTGATGTGAAATCAATAGATGGAAGAAATTCATCTTGGAGGCCCCAAAAATAGTCTAGGGTTTCAGTCACGGAAGGAGCTTTCAGTGATGACCATGCTTTGTGTTTCTATACATTCTTTTCTTGATCCATATCAACTTTCAATTCTGATTTTTCATCTTTTCCTTATCAAGTCCATAGCGAGCAGGCTATTGAATTCTTGGATATATATGATTCTCCTTCTTTTTTATTATAAATAGAAGATTAGAAGAATTTATAGCATCTTATATTTTAAAGAACAAGAAGAGGAAAAAATGATAAGTTTCTGTGTCTTTTTTTTGATCCATGTCAATTATTTGTTTTGTTTTCCATCTTTAACTTATGCAAGTAGGCTGACCAAATGCTTAGAAATGCATGCTTTCCCAAAATTTCCTCCATTTCTTTTACATGATAAATAAATTGATCAAAGTGAAGAAATTAGAGATGTCAAAATTTCAAGAAATATGAAATGTGATAAATTTTTATGTATTCTTTTTTGTTGGTTCAATTGCATCTTTTATTCTTATTTTTGTTGTATTTGGGTCTAGTTCATTTTGTTGCTAAATTGAAAAGTTTGTAAGCTAAAATCTCTTTATAGATTGGATTAGAAGTGATTATGCTTTAATTCACAACCACATACAGTAATCAAACTTTTATGTATCTCTAATTCATTGTATGATCTTCAATGCATTTTATTTAAACTTGTATTGGTCAGCTAGAGAGTATGTCCAAATGAAATCTAAACTTTGGATAATTGAAATTCATTGAATTCCTACGCTTAAGAAATCTATTTGTTTAATAATCTTCTACACCTATATATAAGTACTCCATGATGACTGAACTATCTACAACTAATATGTAAATTGAAGTACATTTATATCTGGGTAATGAAATTTTGGAGAAGGCATTGGGCTATTTGGAAATATGCCTTAGAAAAATGTGGCCTCATGGTGATGGAATGCTATGACAATCCATATAGCATTCCAACACCAGGAGACCAAATTCCTTTGAAGCAATTTCTCAAATAGTTTGTTGGCTTGTCTATGCTACAAATTTTTCCATACATGCATTTTCTTATTATGGCATTCCATGAGAGCACATTTCTTTAAGGCATTTTCCTCAAATAGTATAGCACCTTGTCTATGCTACCAAGAACTTCAAGGTGCAACATGTGCACAACCAATTAAATGTGTAGGCAATGTTTCAAATGGTGGCTTTCATAGGATGGCATAGGAGCAACCAAACGCACCCAATTCCAAAAATATGATAGTGTTTAGATATAGTACATTAGGCCCTTGCAAAGAAAACCAAATCATTGTAGCATAGCCCTACATAAACAACAACATATAAACCCCTTCAAATTAGGTAACACAACATTGGACATCGACAAGAATTGCAATCTTGACAGTATGGTCTAGTTCCTCTACTTACATAATCATCATAACATAGAAATATTCTCATGAAGTACACTCTCAATAGCTCCATGGTTCACCTACTAAAATTTACGGCCTTGATCTAAACAGGGGATAAGCATAACCACAGTATTTTTTACGATAAAAAATGCATGCCACTTTTGACTTGCAAATAGACTAGAGCAATGATTAAATGCTTTAAAATGAAAATAAGGCTACATCTCTATATTTGCATGGAAATTTGGACAATCCTTGTGCAAATCCAAATCACCCACTCATACATATAATATAATGACACTCATTTATGCTTCCATTACTTCCTTTGCCCTCTACTTTTCCATTTTCTTGATTTCATACTTGGCAAGTAGGCCTTTCATTTCTTGCGTAACCTCTTTAGAAACACAAATTTTATTTACAATGTGTTCTCTGGCATAATTTTAGAATTTTCTCTATTTTTCAATTACTCCCACATGTATTTGATATACTAAAGCTTACCCTATGGATATGATGTCTTCTTGTAGTGCATCTAAGTACCCTAGAGTAGAAAAAAGATTTGAACTTATATAATGTACTAACCTAATTTAAATAATCTCAACTTTCCTTTCCTCAACATTTGTTTGTTGGTTCACTTAGTGGTGCTCTGTTTGGAGATGCTTGCTTGAACATCTTCTTTCCTTTAAGTTCCTAGTCTATGTTTTGTATTTTTTATGCATACACCTACATCACCTTTGTATGCATGCATTACTATCTAAATTTGTCTATCACATTAAAAATCCTCACTCACTCAACTGTCAAAATTGTGTTACCCAGTACCTATTTGCTGAACCAAAACCAATCTCTACAGAGATGCTACTTCAATCTATTCACAATAAATGATAGATCTAAAAAAATTGGGGTTCTAGAGCTACTAGTTCTTGAGCTCCCCTTTACAATGCAAAGAGCCAATATATGTCTATTTTTTGTTTAAAAAACAAAGAAAAATCTGCTTAAAAGGAAAAGATCACTAGTTGCATACAGTCTTTGTAAACAACCTTTGAATACAAAGTTAAAAAATTATGAAGCACAAAACCAAATACATTGAATTAGATATCCAATTTTCTCTTTGCATTGTCCTATCTAATTGCACGACATGCATAATATAGAGAATATGAATCATTTTTTGATCAATGACAATTATTGAAACTTTGTTGTCAAGAGGCTTCAAATAAATATATTGTTTGCCATGCGAGTACCACAATGTATGGGTACCATCTTTGTACCTCTCTCAAAGACCAGTAAGGTTGTGAGTTGTTAAGGCTAGTGTCTCAATAACATGAATAATGAAAGCAAATGAAATACAAAGTAGTTTCTATGATTTATATAAACATGATTGGCATGTTACATATATGGCATGTTACTATCATGTTGGCATGTTACATATATAATATATTGCTCAAAAAATACCCCATTTTTTGCCATGTGCTTGTGAGTGTATCTGAATTCTCCTTGGCTTGGAACCTACTCAAAGAGTGGTGAGTGAGAGAGGGAGAGTGGTGAGTGGAGGGGAGAGAGGTGACTTGGGGGGAGTGGGAGGTTCCCCCCCTCACTTTTTTTTGACCAAATCAGTCATTTTGTAGTTGGGTAAAATTGGTACCGACAATTTAAATTTTTGTTTTGAGGTCCACATGTATTCTATATTTGATTATGCTATTCAAATTTGTTTCTCTACAAAATCATATTGGTTTTCGAGTCCATGATAACTTCAAATGTTTTCCAAGTCATTTTCTTGATCGGGTTGGTGTCTTGGGCTTAACCTATTTGGTTGGTAGTAATTTTGCTGACTGGCTCTATAAGTTATTTACTGCAACATATATAACTCTACTGTCAAGATATTGCAAATAAAAATGTTGTTGGACATGCAAGTAGCACCATGTATGAGTATCCTCTTTGTACCTGGTTGCCAAGAGGCTGCAAATAAATATATTTTTGGCCATGCGAGTACCACCATGTATGAGTATCGTCTTTGTACTTGTGTCAAAGAGCATTAAAGTTGTAACTTGTTTAGGCTAGTGTCTCAATAACATGAATAATGAAAGAAAATGAAAGACACAGTAGTTCCTATGCTTTATCTAGACATGATTAGGGGGCCACCCCCTACCTCTACTATCATGTTGGAATGTTACATATATAATCTCTCGCTCTAAAGGTATGCCATTTTTTGTAGTGATGAGTGAGAGAGGGAGAGTGGTGAGTGGAGGGGAGAGTGTTGAATTGGGGGGGAGTGGGAGGTGGCCCCCCCTTGCTTTTTGTCATCCAGATTGGTCATTCTATAGCTGGCCAAAATTGGTCCCAACGATTTATCTATTTGTTTTGAGGTCCACTTGTATTTTCTATTTGATTCTTCTATTCAAATTTTTTGCTCTACTTTCTAATTTCTTGATTCTAGCTTTCATCTACACATAATCATCTTCCAATTGCAATTTAGCATCCATAATTAAATAATGTGCAAGGTCAAGACAATAAATCACATGTTGGTATACGTGTCTCATTGCTTAACCAATTTAGCTAATTTGACACTAACTAAATTTATAATTTATCAAGTCCTCTTTTCATTATGGTTGTTGTTACATTGGTGTCAAAGCCCGTAACTCAATATTAGAACCTAGATGCTCTTTCTTTTATTATACTAATTTGAATGTTTGGTATTGACAGTCATGGGTCATGGGAAAAAAGAAAAAGGGAAGAAGGTGTAAAAAAAACAACCCCCTGAACAAAAGGAACCAAAAGAATGGAAAGCCACTTTTACCATAGACCTAGAGTAAATAAATGAAAAAATATCTAGCATCGAGACATTGGCTAAAGTGATCAAGTGAATACAAATCCAAAAGTGAAAGAAATTGGCTAAACTATTGGCAAAACAAGGATAGACAACTAAGAGGGGGGGGTGAATCAGTTGTTACAGAATTTAAACTTATTTAACCTTAATCAACCTTTAATTTTAGATCTAATAATTTTTAGTGAAAGCATGAATCAACAACACATCAAAAACACACAACACCAAGATTTTTACATGGAAACCCTATTAGGGGAAAAACCATAGTGGAGGTTAATCCACAATTTATACCTTGTTAAATGTATAAAAGAAATGAATAAGGAATGCACATGCATTTAGGCACACTGCCTAAAGCTCACTGCTCAGAAGGGAAGGTTCACTGTCTTATATAGAAAACTCATATTAAATCCAACTGATGAGTTTGAACTAAGAAATTAGCTTCTACAAAATCTTGATGACAGTTCTGGTTAGGCACATAAACACTTCTTCACACTTCACTCAATTTCCTTCACACTCTACTCTAAAATTGAATGATCTGATCTTTATTCGCACATTTCACATACACACTTCATGCTCATATATCAAACACACTCCAAAATGAGGAAACAATCACTCTTATATATCCGCTACATGGAATTACATCAATAACTCTATCGACCACAAATAAAGAATAAATGAATTACAAATTGTTGGCCCAATTCATGAGAAAAACGATCAAAACAGATGTACAAAACTGATAGAGTATGATCTAGAACCATCACTGAACATCACAGGATCATACACAACAACTAAATTTATGAGAATTAAATTCTCTTCTTCCAGAACCACCAACTATAGTAACAAAATAACTGTAGGAACTTAGAAACTCATAACTTACACAAATATTGATGCACACCTCTAAAACTTTAGGAGAACATACTAGATAGTCTCAACAACAAACCCTTTAATGTGCTACTTATGATTACCAACTAACAAAAATTTTCACTACTCTTATCATTACAGCTTCATAGACTGCCTGCAACATATTTATTGTAATTTTCTCAATATCCTCAACATATACAGCCTTCAGAATCATCAATGCTAATAATTTTGACATCAATGACAACCACATATTAGCAACAAAACCACAACATCCAACAATCTCCCCCTTTGGCATTGATGAAAACTCATGATGTGAAAAATACCATCAACACAACTAACTCTTCTCAAACTCTTCTTTTCCTCCTTACATTAGACTCTTCCATCTTTTCCCTTAGTTCTTATCACTCTTATCCCCCTTTCTTCTACAAATGTTTTTCACATTACTCTTCTCCCCCTTTGACATGAATGGAAAAGGTACATAAGCTCTGAATCATCTGACTACTCCCCTTGAGTAGCAACCACCACAACATCAATCCAAAACAAGATATGACTATGAGTGCATAGATTGATGCAAAGACTTGTATATTAGTTCATATTAGGAGGGGAAATCACCCCTAAATTTCCTCTAAGATACTCAAAAGTATCCTTGGGCAATGGTTTAGTGAATATATCTACAATTTGTTCCTTAGTGGGCACATACTCCAGTCTGAATTCTTTATCACTCACTTTGTCTCTCAAAAAGTGATACTTGATAGATATATGTTTTTTCTTTGAATGTAGCACCAGATTCTTAGAAATGTTTATGGCACTTGAGTTATCAAAAAATATAACAATAGGCTCATCATACTCAATTTTGATATCTCTCAGCATCTATTTCATCCATATTACTTGAGTGCAATTATTTGCAACAACAATATATTCTGCCTCAGCAGTAGATAAGGAAATGGAGTTCTACTTTTTACTTATCCAAGACACCAACTTCTTCCCCAAGAAGAATGCACCACTACTTGTACTTTTTCTGTCATCCACATCTCCTACCCAATCTGCATCTACAAAGGAATTCATAGTGAGATCATCATCTGTAGGATACCAAAGACCAAAGTCAACTGTCCCTTTCAAATATCTAAAAATTCTCTTTATTGTAGTCACATGCGATTCCTTTGGATCAACTTGATATCTAGCAACCATACACACAACATTCATAATGTCTGGACTGGTCTAATTCAAATAAAGTAATCCACTGATCAATAATCTATACCCTATTTGATTAGCCTTAGGATAATCATCATTTTGTGTTAGCTTGCATCGGTTACCATGGGTGTACCTACAAGATTTGAGTCTTCCATGCCAAACTTTTTTCAGTAACTCTCTTACATATTTGGATTGAGATATAAAGATTTCATCATCTAACTGAGTAATTTGCAATCCTAAAAATAATTTTAGCTCTCCAATAATTGACATCTCATACTCACTTTTCATTTCATCAGCAAACTTCATACATAAGTCATCATCACCTTCAAAAATAATGTCATCAACAAAGAATTCAATAATCAACTCTTTATCCTGATCCACCTTGAAATACAAATTATTGTCAATAGTACCTTTATTGAATCCAACCTTCAACAAGTATTTATCTAGTCTAGCATACCAGGCTCTAGGGGTTTGTTTGAGTCCATAAAGTGCTTTCTTCAATCAACAAACCATGTCTTTTTCATCAGTTAGTTGCAATCCATCCAGTTGCTCAACATAAAATTCTTCTTCTAATTCACCATTTAGAAATGCTGACTTCACATCCATTTGATAGACTTTGTAATTCTTGAAAGTAGCATAAGCAAGAAACAACCTTACAACTTCAATTCTAGCAACAGGGGAAAAGGTTTCTTCAAAATCAATACCTTCCATCTATGAGTACCCTTTACATACCAGCCTTGCTTTATTTCTAACCACTTCACCTTTTCCATTCATCTTATTCCGAAAAACCCATTTGGTTCCAATCACATTTTTATCCTGAGGTCTAGGAACAAGAATCCATGTATCATTTTTCTCTATCTGCATCATTTCTTACTTCATTGCTTCCATCCAATATTCATCTTTACATGCTTCATTGACATTGCTAGGTTCCGTTTTGGAAATTAGGCAATACTCTTCTGCAATTCTTCTTCTAGTCTGCACACCTTTGTTCTTGTCTCCTATAATCTAATTTTTAGAATGATTTAGCTTAACATACTTTGGGATTCTCTCTAACTTTTGGTTCTTCTGCACTTCCACTAGCTTCTACTTCATGATTCTCTTCATTCACCAGAACAATTTGAACTTGATTATGTGTCTGCATACTCTTTCCATTATCAGTACTATCATTTTGATCATTTGAGTCATCTCCACAATATTTGGATGATCTGTCAGTATCCTCATCAAATTTGACATTTGCACTTTCAACCATTTTATTCAATCTTCTATTGTAGCACCGATAGGCTTTGCTCTTAGTAGAGTAACCCATAAATATTCCTTCATCACTTCTAGCGTCAAACTTTCCAATATCTTCATCTCTCTTGATATAACATCTACTTCCAAAGATTTTGAAATATTTAACAGTAGGCTTATAACCAAACCATAGCTCAAAAGGAGTCTTACCAGAATTACCATTAACATTTACTGGGTTTTTAGTACATACAGTAGTGCTTACAACTTATCTCTAGTAGGTATAAGGAACATTACCTTCCAACATCATAGTTCTAGCAACATCTAGTATTGTTTTGTTCTTTCTCTCAACAACTCCGTTATGTTGAGGGGTCTGGGGAGCAGATAACTGTCTTTCGATTCCATGCTCTTCACAAAATGAATTGAACTCTCGGGAAGTGAACTCACCACCTTTGTCTAATCTTAAGCATTTAACCTTCAAACCTATCTCATTTTCTGCCATAGCTTTGAAAAATTTGAACTTTTCTAGTGCTTCATGTTTTTCTCTCAAGAAAGAAACCCATATCATCCTAGAGTAATCATCAATAAGCGACATAAAGTACCTTTCTCCTTGAATAATTCTGATTCTGAATGGACCAGATAGATCTGTATGAACCAACTCCAATACTCCATTAGAATGATGCTATTTTCTCCAAATAACTTCTTGACTGCTTTCCCATCTGACATTCCTTACATAGTGTTAGTAGGATTCACTAACTTAGGTAGATCTCTGACTGCTTGAGTGGAGCTTACTTTGATAATGTTATCAAAATTCACATGACACAACCTCCTATGCCATAACTAGCTTACATCAACTTGATCAATTAAACAAATTTCACTAGCAACACTCAGGTGAAAAGTATTACCTCTTGTCTTTGTACCTGAAGATATTACATTTCCAGAACTTCCCAATATCCTGCACTTACCATATTTGAATTGAAGATTGTATCCCTTGTCTACCATCTGTCCAACAATCAAAAAATTATGCTTCAATCCTTCAACATAAAGGACATCATCAATATTATATTTACCACCAAGAGAAATAGTGCCTCTACCACAAATCACACCAGCATTGTTATCTCCAAATCTTACAACACCACTGTCATATTTATCCAAGCTTATAAACTTGTTTTTGTCACCAGTCATCCTTTTCATCAATTCTAGCTGCAAGATCTTTCTCAATATTTTGATTGTTAGCAGATTCAATGGACACCGTACCATTTTCTTGATAGCAATGAATACCCATCCATCTTCATTTCCAGTTTCTTTATTAGATTCATCATCAGTAACACCTTCTTCAACATAATAACTTTTATTTTGAAATTTAGACTTGTCAGGTTTGTACTTAGAAACTCTTTCAGGACACCTTGATGCAAAATGACCTATCTTACTGTAAGAGAAACATTTAATAGGTAGCTTTCCTTTATACTTACCATGTTCTCTGGCTTCTCATTTCACAATCAATGCTTATAACTCTTCTAGCTCTCTTTCATCATCTTCAATCGGTTTCATCTCATCTTCATATTTGAATGTCTTTCTGGAACTTTCTCCCAGATGATATCTCTGTTGGATTTTTCCAGATACAATAGCTTTAAATGCAGATTATGTTTTGGGAGTAGACTCACCAAACTCACTCAATTCACAGGCATCTAGTTTACGAATAAACATGTCTCTTGTCACATTTGTTACTGTCTTGAGCTCTTCAATAGCATAAGATTTCATTTTGTAAGAATTAGGCACTAATATGAGCACTTTAGGCACAATCTCATCTTATTCCATAATTCCATTGGTACATCTAATACCCATCACTATTTCATTTATCTTCTGCATGAAAGAAACAATGTTTTCATCTTCACTCATCTTCATGTATTCCCATTTTCCTTTCAGAATTTTAGCATGGAAACTTTCACTTGTGCATCTCCTTCATACAATGTCTCTAGCTTCTTCTAGATCTCATATGTTGTTCTCAAACCTATCACATTTATCATCTCTGAATCTGTGAGAGCACTCAATAATGATTCTATAGCACTGGTATTTGTTTCAACTTCTTTGATCTCATCAGGAGTAGAGGGACAATTCTAAGGAATAACATATCTATTTTTTGTAATCTTCTAGAAGGGTTCACCAATGCACTTCAAATGAAACTCCATTCTAACTTTCCATAGAGAGTAATTTGTACCATCGAATCTGGGACTATCCTTCTTGTATGGTACCATCTCAGATCACCTCAAGCTATTAAAATTCTTTAGAGGAACTTTCTCTAATACTAATTGTTGGCAAAAAAAAAGATAGACAACTGAGAGGGGGGGGGGGGGTGAATCAGTTGTTACAAAATTCAAACTTATTTAACCTTAATCAACCTTTAATTTGAGATCTGATAATTTGCAGTGAAAGCATGAATCAACAACACATTAGAAACACAACACCAATATTTTTGTGTGGAAACCCTGTTAGGGGAAAAACCACGATGGAGGTTAATCCACAATTTACACCTTGTTAAAAGTATAAAATAAATGAATAAGGATTGCACATGCGTTCAGGCACACTGCCTAGAGCTCACTGCTCAGAAAGGAAGGCTCACTGCCTTACATAAAACAATCAAATTAAATCTATCTGATGAGCTTGAAATGAGAAATTAGCTTCTACAAAATCCTAATGATAGTTTTGGTTAGGCACAAAAACACTTCTTCACACTTTGCTCAATCTCCTTCACACTCTGCTCTAAAATTGAATGATCTAATATTTATTCACAAATTTAAGATACACACTTCATGCTCATATATCCAACACACTCCAAAATGAGGAAACAATCACTCTTATATATCAGCTACATGGAATTACATCAACAACTCTGTCGGCCACAAATAAAGAATAAATGAATTACAAATTGTTGGCCCAATTCATGAGAAAAATGATCAATGCAGACATACAACAATGATAGAGTATGATCTAGAACCATCATTGAACATCACGGGATCATACACAACAACTAAATTTACTAGAATTTCATTCTCTTCTTCTAGAACCACCTGCTATAGTAACGTAATAACTGTAGGAAGTCAAAAACTTATAACTCACACAAATCTTGATGCACACCTCTGAAACTTCCAGAGAAAATACTAGATAGGCTCAACAACAAATCCTTTAATGCACTACTTCTGATTACCAACTTATAGAACTTTTCACTACTCTGATCATTACAGCTTCACATAATTCCTTCAACATATTTATTGTAATTTTCTCAATATCCTCGACATATAAAACCTTTAGAATCATCAATGCTAATAGTGTTGACATCAATGACAACCAAACATCAGCAACACAACCACAACATCTAACATAAACCATGGAAAGATCATGAACCAATAAAGGAATTCCCTCAATCAGCTACCAAACCAAGGCCCTCAGTTGTTCGAGATTTCTCATTTGGTTGTAGACAAAATGCTCCTATTCTTATTAAACAAGAAATTGTGGAGTACAATTGTGTCCATGCTACTATGACTATAAACACATGAATCTCGGATGATGAAGAAATTGAAGAGGAGTAAAATCCTACTTATAACCCAGGCTATGTACTGAATAGTGAGCTAGTCCTTCATAAATATCATCCCGCTTTTGTAAAAGCTACCTACTATAAATCAGATTTGTAAAATAAATGTATTTTCACATTAGCTTTTATCCATAAACTCTTCATTTGTCGCTTTCTTTATCTAAATTTCTTATAACTGCTCGTTCTTCAAAGAATCATGTTTCTTAATACTTGTTTTCCTCGATGCATTTCAACCAGTACTGCATCTTGTCAAAGAGGTCATTTGCATTGCGTATGCATCAAAATTTTTCATATAAATGATACAATGATGAGTGATTTGAACCTACTAAACAGAGTGTTTGCAATGGGTTGGTTTTAGTATTAAAGCTTTTCACGATTGGCACAAAACAATGATATATTAATTTATCCTATGACCCATGACATTTGTTTTATTAAAGCATGATGTCTACGTGGTTTCTCTAAATTTCTAAGTGGTTCACAATATTTGTTACATATGGTTTTTTTATTTTTTCATTAGGAAATTGTCATTGGAATGAGTCATAAACAAAGTGACATAAAATTATGCAACAATTTCTAATGTTTTTGTTGTGTAAACATGTCTCCCACAAGGTTCCTATGAGCAGGTGGCATTGTTCAAAGCATGTCATGTGTATTTTTTTAGCTATCAGATTTTGCATATATGCGCTTGATTCTTTTTGCCTGGATGCATTTCAACTAGTGTTGGATTTTGTCAAAAACTCAACTCTGTTGTCTATGCTTGCACATTTTTCATATAAATGATGCAATGGTTAGAAATTTGAACCTGATCAAGAGAATGATGCTATACCATGGGTCTACAAAATAGTCAATCTATAATCCTATTTTTATAATGGCAAAAACTCATTCTCCTAAGTAGATTTAGTTTGTTCATTAGTACAAAAGAAAAAAGCATAGACATATTCCATGGACAAATCACTAGCTATTATGTCCATGGAGCAAGAAGAAGACAAATTTTCTACCCGAAAGTCTATAGACACAATTGACAATGGTATGCAAATTTTCCCCTCTTATTTTGTAGGTTTTTGGTGAATTAGCATGTTAAAATAGTTTTGACATTTTCAGCTGACCTATTCTAATAGTGCTCAATATATTTGTTCTAGATTGTAGAAGAGAATGAAAGACCAGATAGATGTCATAGACAAATAAAAAAAAAATTATACACATAGACCAAGAAGAAAACAACTTCTTGTGCAAAAGTCTACAGACACATTTGACAATGGTAAAAAATTTCCTCTCTCACTTTTCCCGTCATATTCATTACTTTTCATTATCGTGAAGCATTTTCCATATTTATCCTTATATATTTGAATAGATGGCAGAGGATATTCATTGTCTTCTGTGTACAACTAGGAGGTGATTTCATCTTGGTCTGTAGCTTCTTTACTTAACTCTCCCCATTTTTTCAATGTCATTGTAGGAGGGACATGGAACGTGACTATTGATTGTCTCCTATCTATTGTGGGTAGACCATATGACTTAGGAGGAACCATTTGATTGACACAATAGGATGATTTCATGTTATATTCTCCACATCCCTTATCTTGGATCTTGATCTTAGGAGTGGATGATGGTTTTTTTGATGTAATGAACTTGGTAAGATTTGATGGATCAACACACAAGGATAAGGTGGAGGATGAAGCCTCTTGATTGACTAGGACCTGTCTTTGTGGAATTTCACATAGGATTGTGCAATATTGGAAAGGATCTGGATCACCATCAATGGTGACCTATGTACCATTGTACGGGAATTTAAGACACTGATGATATGTGGAAGGGATAATTTTCATAGCGTGTATCCAAGGTCTACCCAACAAAAGGTTGTAGGGAAGGGTGAGATCCAAGACTTGGAAACTATGTCCATATCTACAAGGCTAATCCTGATAGGGAGTGTGAAATATCCTTTAGATGATCTTTCCTCATCATCATATGGCTTAATGACTATACTCTTAGTGGTGTCCATGCATGCTTTTGAGAAACCTAATGTCTTAACCAATTTAAAGGTGCAAAGGTTCAACCCTGCTCCTTCGTCTACCAAGACTCGTTTGACTTTGGTTTGATGGACAAGAACTTCAAGGTGTAGTGGGTCATTATGATTGGTCTTCTCAGTTGAATAATCCTACTGAGAGAATGTAGCATGATGAGAATTGGTTAAGTATCCTACAATTTCTTTGAAACAATTGACATCTATGTTGGTAGGGACTATTGCGATTTGCAAGGCTTTGTCAAGAATGGCTTGGTGATCCAGTGATATAGTCAATAGTTCCAAGATGGATATATGTGTTGGGGTCTTCCCCAACTGTTCAATAAAATTATACTTAAGCTTGGAATACTGTGTTTGTGGTTCCGACGAAGGACCTGAAGGGTTATCTTAGTTCTACATGTATTGACCACACATTTAGGATGCTTCTTTATGGTAATGGTATTGATATTTTCATGAACAACTCAGATATGATTGATGATGGTACCTGGTTTATAATTGTACTTAGCATTGTTATAATTGGCCGAGGTATTATTCTTAGTTCCCAAACTGGAGGCCTTTCCTTTCCCATGGTCATGTAGTGGATCTGTGAAGACCTTGTGATCACTGTTCTTGGTATGTTTCTGTCCATTGACTTCTATGGTTCCGTCTTCAACAAAATATTATATGATGTTTTTCAGTTGTCAGCATTGCTGAAGGTTATGTCCCTTTGTTTGATGGTATTCACAATAGGAATTATCATCCCACCATGAGGGTTTAAACTATCCAAGATCATACTAGTTTGGTTTCAGAGGTTTTAGGAGATTATGTTTAATCAGTTCTTTAAAAACTGTCTCGATTGGTTCCCCAAAGGGGTAAATTCACGTTTAGGAAATCTCCTTTGTGGTCGTTGTTGTTGTGAATTTTGGACAAAATTGGTTGTTTGATCCAGATTATTAGTTATGTCCTGATTGGATTTGGGAGCATTTGGATGTTGAACAACTGGGTTCCTGCCTAGTACCTTAATGTCCCCTTTGTCAATAAGGCCTTTTTCAAGTATGATGCCTTTTTGTACCAAGTCTAGGAAAGAAGTACAACAATGTACTCTTAAGTCACTTCTTAGTTTCAGATTAATATTTTCAAGGAATATCGTGACTTTTTGTTTTTCTGGTATCTCAACTGGACATCGAATAGCTAAACTTCTCCATCTCTGAAAGAAAGTGGTGAATGTTTTGCCTTCTTCTTGCATAGTGTGACACAAAGTAGCTATCATTATTTCATTGTCTATGTTGAAGGAAAAGTGTTCAACAAAATTCTCAGCTAATTCATCCCATGATCTTATGCCATATGGTAGTTTAGAGAACCATTCCAATGCTATCCCAACAAGGGTTTGTGGAAATAGTCTCATTAAATATGTGGGGTCATATGAGATGTCCATGTATGTTGTAGAAAATTCTCTGATGTGTTCCAAAGGATTCCTCTTCCCATTATACTTAGGAAAATTCAGTATAATGTATCCGTGTGGGAAGGGTGTCATGTATATCGCTTTTTCAAAAGGACATGGACATAAATATTGCACTGAGATAGTTCATTTTCCGGACATAGACATATTGTCCATTTGTTGTTGAAGTATTTGTATTTTATTTTGTAGAACATCTACATGTGTCAAGGACATGTTGTTTGCGTTGTTAGGATCAATGTAAGTGTTATGAAATGCTATGTTCTATGAAATATTGTGATTTGGTGAGGCATATATCCTGTTTGAATGTTCCGATTCGATGTAGGGATATATCCTATTAGAATGTTTTGATTTGGTATAGGAATATTTTTTGTCGGAATGTTCTAATTTGGTATAGGAATATTTCTTGTCAGAATTTTCTGATAGGGTATAGGAATATTTCTTGTCGGAATGTTTTGTGTAACCCCTATTTGTGGAATGGCAATATGTGGTATAGTTGTGTTTGTGCAAACTTTGTATCTTTTACCAGTAGTGTTTGTGCCAAAGGGGTTTGATGAAGATGCTCCCGTAGTGAATTGCAAACCTTGTGTTATGTTGAATGGGGCTGTGTTTACAATTGACAATGTTTGAGTAGGTATGCCAGTTGGTATTGTTGTGGTAATTTGAGGAACAAAGACACTTGATGTCATGGTTTGTGTTGGTTGAGTAGATGTTGTTTTCAAAGTGTGAACATCAAATCCTGGTGGTAGTGTGGCACCTTCTACTAGCAACTTTGCTAGATATCATTGGGGATAATTTTCCAAACACTCATCCATAAAGGATGCAAACTCGGGATCTTGCACGACAACATCTATGTCTTCAATAAATTTTTTTCCATGTGTGTCTCTAGTGACATGTTTTTCAAGAAAAGTTTTGTGTGGTCTCTCTTTCCCTGATGGTTGGTTTCCAAAAGGATTGATGAATTCATTGGGGTTTGACATTTCTCTTTGTTTCTTCTTAGCCCTTGTTTCAACCATGAAAATGTTGCTCAAAAAGGGAAATGCAAAACTATGTCTAAAAACTGATATGTCCTATTTCTATGTTTTTGGGATTTTCTGAATATAAAAGATGTCACTAAAATCAAGGATTTCTAATATGATGTATACTAGGATGACATATGCTATAATAGATTATATGCAAATTTTTTTAGTAGACTATGTCGGTAAATGATTCTAAGCCGGTTTAACCTACCACCTATGGAATAATCCAAAGCTATGACTTAACTTTACCAAAGAACCTGATGTAGGACAAAGACAACTGATAAGGTGAATTTACCAAACTAGAATGATGAGCTGGAAGGATTCACTAGTAAGACAATAATGACTAGGTTCAATGATAATGACAAATCAAAGCATGAACGTATCCAATGATGCGGAAAGCTGTTCTATTCTATGATATACAAATTACTATGGGATAACTAAGTTTTTGCAACTAAGATGACTATCTCTAAGATGTAAATGACACCTAAACAATGCAAATTTTTTGAGCAATTTTCTAGTTTCTATCCAAGATTGATTGTAAGAAACAGAAGTGAAAAAGACAGTTTGTTTTTCAGAATGAGTTTGCAAATTTCAAAGTTTTTGTTGACAGTCAATTGCGACTCAAGTTGCAGATTTGTTGATAGATTTGAAAGATGTGTTTCCAATTTAATATGCGACTAACTGATAAAATCTAGTCTCGATTGTTGACAGAAAAATGTGACCTTCGCAGATAGATGTGGTTTAAGTTATGACAGATGTGACTCACAAATCAGTTGTGACTCATTTATCAGATGCGACTCAAAATACAAACCCTGTGAAAACTTGTTTTGTTGACAGACACATGCGATTTTTGGTTTAACATTTGAGACTCGTAATTACACATGTGGCTTGAAATTTGACAGTTGTGACTCAATTTACTGTTGCGGTTTTCTGATGGCAAAGCTACGACTGACTCAGTTTTATGATCAAGTTTTGACAAATAACGCAAAAACAATCACATAATACAAAGTTTTTTTAGTTTTGACATGAATGAATCTATTAAAATCAGAAGAAAATTACATCCTAGGCTTTTATAGATAGTATTTACTGAGTTCTTACTTGGGTTTCCCTAGCTACGCATATTCAAGGTGGATGACTAGTAGCTTGACCCCACTAGCTCCCCTCCACGACACTCACTTATATGGGGCAGCCAAGCTACTGTACCCATGAAACTCCCATGGCATACATTTCATCTCTACACATGAACCATAAGAATGTAAGATGACTTCACAAGTCCAACCTACTGTACCAGTAAATAGATTGGGATTTTGGAAAAACTACAACAAGGTTTTTAGTAAGGTCATTCCGTTCATGAGGCACCATCCATGTAGCGAGAGACCATTGTTGCCCTTCTTTTTGGAACAGTGAGCGTGATTTTTGGGGTTTCCCCCAAAAATCCACTTTTATATACTGGCTGGAAGTTGCTGGCAACAAGCGTGTTACTGGTCTGAGTCATCTTGGGGTGAGTACTTTTTCCCACCAAGATAGGCCCAAGTTCTAGAGTTAGTAACTAGTTCTCTTACACCCAAGATCACATGAATGCACAAGGGGAGAGGATACTTTGATATACCGAATCATAAGGGTAATTACAAAATGTGCTTTCACACTAGAAAAAGTAGACGGTGGTTAATTTTAAGCCAAATGACAATTATCTAACTACCAAACACAAAAGTTCATTTTAAAATTTTAAAGTCTTCGACAACAGGTCCTGCATGCAACTTGTTAGTATTTTTGTTGGTCTTCATCATTCTTCCTGCAAGAAAACAGGTTTTGTTTTCAATATATTCTACGCTTCATCCTAAAAAAACTATGTTATCCACCTAAGTCACATGTTGCAAACAAAACATTAGCGAAAATAAAAAATCATAAAATGAAAATTCAAAAACTCGGATAAAATTACTAGCCAGATGCGTCGCGTTGTTGAAAATAAAATTCGTTGTGGGAAATCTCAAATGTGTCTCATGATTTCAGATGCATCATGAAATTTTTCAGTTGTGGTTCGCAAAATCAGATGCGTCGTTTTGTTAGTCAAATGCATTTTTTCGTACGATACCTACAAAAGGAAAATAAAAAAAGCGAAATGGATTTGTGAAGATTGAAGTGTCTTCACGTCGAGTTCACCAAATGTGACATAGATAAAATGAATCTATAAGCAAGATGGTTAAATCTAATCTAAAGATGCATTAATCTAAATCAAACAACTAAGAACGAAGAAATAAACTAAAAAGTAATCAAATAACTAAAGCAAAACATGAAACAATCTCACCGAATATAAGAAAACTCCTTCGAATTATCTTGATTGTCCTTCTCCATTTTTCCTTCTGTAGTATAATTGCCCTGAGATTTTCATAAGTGCGCAAGTATAGCCTTGATGTATGTGATTATAGAAAAATATCAAAGATTAACAAGTTCTTCCAAAAGTATTCATTTCGGGAGGAGGAATAATGACGAATGCTAGGTCAATTTATAGAAAATTGGTTTTTGAATGATCAGCTCAGATTCAAAGAGAGATCAACGATTGAGATTGATGAATGCCATGCGATGTGAGATTTGTGTTAGTTAGAATGTGAGTGATAAAACCTAAGAATAGAGATCAAGATTAAATAAATGATTTAATCTCTTGTTGAAAGTATTCAAAAATTAGAAGAATAAGAGTTTGAATGAAAAGGATAAAGATAGAATCTGGACAACGATCTATTTGAATGCACACATAAATTAATTAATTAAATATAGATATTTAATTAATAAATATGTGCATGCATATGAGTCTTAACTAGATAAATGACTGATCAAGATAGAGAGTCTCTTCGCAGAGATGATCAGACATCTAATCAGGAGATAATTGACAATTTAAATATATCTCGAGTCAGATGATGAGTGAATAATTAGTTAAGTAGGCGATAGAAGAATGTGACAAAAATATCTCTTTTTATGAATTAAATGTTTATTAATTCAACATTTGAAATTTAAGGATTTAATTAAATAAATAATAATTTATTTAATTGACTGTCGAAAAGGTTAATTGAATAATTAAATAATTCGAAAAGAATATTTAATTATATGATAAAAGGTAAATTAAATAAATAAGATTTATTTAATTAATCTAAGTTGAATAAGGGTCATAATGAATTAATCAAATAATTAAAAGGTTATTTAATTAATAGAAGAAAGATGTGTATAGGAAATAATTAAATAATTAACATTATTTAATCATGACCATGGAAATTAAAAAATTATGTTGAAAGTGGTGCTCGCAGGCCTAGACCAATTTTCAGTGTCTACACAAAGAACAAAACATCTCCATAAATAAAGAATGGGAAGAGCAATTGGCAAAGAGAACAACAAAATTGCATATAGATACTGAAACAAAACCAAGTATGGATAATGGCATGTCTAAAGATGATCAAGAAACCATAAATGAATCAGTTATACATTGGTTCAATGATGCACATTCAATCAAAGACCTTGACACAAACATCATTGAAATTACACCATCAAAGGGGTTTAAACCTCTCGGAATTTTGCAAGACACATATATAGAGGAAATGAACTTCCCAACTTTGTTTTATGGTTCAACTTGGCCAACTGACATTACTAAAAGCTTGACATACCAAAAGATAGAAAAATGCGAGCTTATGCATAAAGATAATGAATTTTCAAGACACAAAAAATATTTTCTTCAAAGCCATCAAAATAATTCTTGTTACCGGTGTCCATGAAGGTAAAATTAAATTTGTGTATAGATTTTGCATTCTTTGATGACGCGATTTGCCAACAATGGGGTCATTGAATTGAATCCAAACAATATCCTCTTGGTCACTTGTGTATGTTTTAAAAATGTCATCTACACCATTGACAAGTCCATCTTGCACATCAAGGTTACCAACAATCAATTCAAATAAAATTTCTTGTTTGAGAAAAATTGTAGCAGGCAAAGATGTAGCTGATTGTTTTGTATCGGAAAAGACTATGTGTTGTGTCATTTAAGGGTGCATACTAACACTATCCAGTGGAAAATAATCCCCCTTTTCTTTAAAATACCACATCATTTTGTGCCAAGTTGTGAAGCAATCCGGTGACGTATGGAATGGTTTACTTTGGTTTGGTTATTTCTTGAGGCATGCGTGGATAATACCTAGGAGAATTTTTACTTTTTTGTAACTTTTTATGCTTTATTTTAGAATAGATGTTTAAATTTCAAAAAATGTTCCATTGCTAATGGGTTTCCATCATGCTCATAACTACATAGCTTATTTTTCCACTACCTTGTGCAGATCAAAGCTTTGGCTATTGCGTCTGGAAAGCAACGCCAATGATTCTGCTATAAATTTGGATAATTGTCCTCAAAAAAGTATGTTAATATGCACCCCTACAATGTTTTAAACATTTTCCTTATTGCAATGAGAAAAAATCATTGGTTCATAAACTCTCATCATTCTAAGCTCTGCATGTTTTATCTACACTGCTACTAACAAGTTCCTGATACATGAAGAGCCAAAAGTGCTTACCATTGCATTCAATATATCAATTGGGTGATGATCTTAGATAGCTACCTTAAGACATGGATTATTAGGTAATAATTATGAGTTATTTATGCAATTTATTATTGATATGCATATTGTTTCTTACTATTCTTAGAACTACCCATTTAGTTATTTATGCAATCTATTATTGATATGGATATTATTTTTTGCTATTCTCAGAAGTGCCTATTTATTTTTGATATAATTTTTTTTTGTATTTTACAATTGTTTGATGGTACATTATTTACAACATTCTGGAAATTTCTCTCCCATCTCTCTAAAGACTACATGTTGCAGGTAGGACCAGTGAAAAAGATTCCAAACACTGCAACTAATTCTCAATACCATTGATGGAAGGCATGCCAAACTCATTTGCCAGATCAATATCTCAACTTGCATACTATCACTATTGCTCGAGTCTATCTACATCCTCGAATAGTTTAAGACTCAAGACTCCAGCACCAAGACCCTCTTCAAATAGGTAAATGCCTTTTGCATGACACCAACAAGATTCAAAACCAGTTTACTTGCCACCAATGTTTTTCATTCAAATTGTTTTGTTTCATTCATCACACAATAATCTACCATTGCATGTACTGCTAGGAGAATTTGCAACAAAACAATCCCGATTGTTGGACAACATAACATGGATCATTCAATGGTGGCAGAGAACCTACCCTCCAACAAATGAAAGATGAATGAAAAAATATACTGACATTCTTAATATCCTTTTCCCCTAAATTAGAGTTGTGCATTTTACATTAATGCTCATTACCAATGCTTGCTAACACTTGTCACTCAGTGATGTAGGAACCCCTGCCAATGATACTACTTGCTCAAGCAACAACCAGGAACAAGAGAGGCAAGTATTCTATCACATTCTTAGGCTATGAAGAATATGTATTGACATCCTTGATATTGTTCTTTCCCTGAAATAAAATATGTATTTGAAATTAATGTTCACTGCCAATGCCTTCTAACACTTGTCACTTAGTCATGTAGGCACCTCTCCAAATGATATTGTTTATTTAAGTAACAACCAACAACAAAAGAGGCAAGTATTTTAACACATTTCTTCCATATGTAGCTTGATTTTTACCTTGATCACTTGCTCATTCAATTTACACCATCGCTAGCATTGTAATTTATAGAGTGAAGACAAAACATGCATAGCCATTGACCATACTTGATATTTGTACAAAACAATCAACTATAGCCTTCAAAGGTGATGTCCTGGTCATTTATGGCCCTGCTGCTACCAAAAACCCTACAACCCAACCAAAGGTACCAATTCTTCATGTTGATTTGGTCAATAGCTATGGCCAAATGACCATAACAACAAACATTCACAACATACTAATTGACATATTCTTGCCAAAACTATCGACTAATACAAGTATGCGAATCACAAATTTTGTAATTAAAAAAAAAAATGATAGAGATGTTGATTACTATCTCCAGTTCACTCATAAAACCACCGTACAAAGCATAAGCAAAGTCTGCAAAGAATGTAGACTAATAACTGACACAACCATCTCAGGACTGATTCAATCAAAAGATAGCTATCCTATTGGATCATTTGGTGCTATTGTCACTACTCATTATCAATTTCCAATGCAACATGAACTACATGTCAGAGATGGAGACTCACAAAATGATAGGGCTACTCTAGGATGTTTTACAATAATCTCAAACCTTACACTATATCTTTTACATCATGCATTTTGCTGACTATGAAAACTGACATAATTATCTGTTTTACAGGTTATAGTGCTAAGTAGCCATACAAAGCCTTATGCCAAACTACAAATGATATTGGCATCAACAAAAAATCCGCTTGTATTGTTCAAAAATATCATTCCCAATAGATAGATAGGCTCAATAATCATACAAACAACACAATCCACCTTAATTGATGAGCTCAATGTCCTATGCACAAAAGATTTCCTAGAAAAATTGGTATCTTCTAGCACATAGGTATCTACCCTCACCATATTGTACACTTATCTATGAAAGATTTATATTGTTTTAGACATAATGCATCAAAACATAGTACTAAAACAAGAATCTAAATCAGATTAGGAAACTTTGGAATGAATTTTCTTTCTTTTTCCCTATATTTTTTATGTCCAATAGATACACAAGCAAAAATAGAAAGAAAATCATAGTTATAGCATCCTTGTATTTGTCACTTGTTCCATCAAGCTAATTGTACACTGAACATAATTCTAAAGATACATTTTCCTGAACTTCAATTTGATACAAATCTATAGGGCATCAATTGCTTTCTTGGCTGCATCTAATCTTAATGATCAAAAGGTGCATCTATGTTGCTTGTTAATCGAAAATGAAATGTTTGTAGATGATTCTTTTCCCATAATTTCTACTCTAGTTTCAGATTTGTTGCAAGTAACATATTCTAATAGAATACTAATATTTCCTATGCACCAATTCTAGATAGAAAATCCTCTTAGTACATTATCTTCTTAAAAAGGAAAACTTTTTCCAAATTGTATCTAATCTATCATCCAAAAACTATTAGGCCTTCTAATAAAATATGCATTTCCATTCTAGGTAACCGATACCCTCAAACCCAAGAATATCCACCTACCACCATATGAACCAGTGTGCATGACATGTTAACAAAGGGTTTTCCTCACAAAAACATCAAATAGTGACATTGTTCAATGCACAACATATGCAAGGATAAAACAATTTGAGTATAGACAATTTCTCCAATGCACAATACAAAAAAGAAATGGAGATTTGGACTGTTACCTACATAAACAATTTCTAGAAAACAACTTCCCTCAGCTTGCGGCAATAGCCTTTTTAAATTACAAAAAAGACATGTCCACAGTAATGTTCATGCTACACAAATTTCAATTAAAAGGAACATTTACACTTGAAATGGGCAATTCCATCATAGCAATTGACAAACAAGACAATACTCTGACACCTACACTCAGCTAAAAATCCATTTTCAACTTGTCACAGGTACTTATTCTACACAAAATAATTGCTTGAATTTTACAGCTCATCTAGTTTCAATTTGGTTTCGTGAAAAAAAAACATATTTCTTGTCTTTTTTTTCATGTAAAAGAATTTGTTATGTTTTAGAAAAAAACTAAATCTACATTTGGTCATTTGCACAGATGATTCAGAATGCGGACGATGCATTGAAAATGATAAAGACTCAAGCAACATGTGTTGTGCAGCTTTCTCTCTGGACACTGAATCTAATTTAGCTATGTCAATAGCTGAAGAACCGCCAAAGCATATTTTTCACATGCTTTCTTTCCCTGATATACAATCGCATATGTTGTAACAATTGACAGAATTATTCTCCATCTTCACATATAATAACTAAATAATTTTTGATAATTAATTACATCCATAGTCCATAACATCTTATTACATAACAAATAACTTGTATCCATGTAAATTTTCCTTTCGAATATGAAACTGATTTGAAGATTTTGTTGAGAGATGTTTGATTTAGGTTTCAAGTATTCCATTTTTAACATTTTTATATAGTGTACAATGCTGTAAAGTGATCATATGTGGATGTAGCATATCTATGCATGTCTTATAATGTTTGTAAGATAATGTTGTTTTATAATGTGCTTGTGCCATTTACATTAGGTTTGATTGTGATATAAGCAAGACAAATAAATTATACAACCAATCTTGAAGCTTGTATAGTGGGAATGATCCTATCAAAATCAACAAAACTTGTTTTTCATTTATAATATGTGAGAGTATCTATTCCATTATCCTTTTTTATAGATAAAAATGAAAGATTATATTTCCATCATAGAAGTATTTTAACATTGATATCCAAAGTATATATCACTAACCCAAGATAGGGAATACTCTCTACTATAGTGACTCCTTATAAAGTAACAGACTGAACCAAATAGATCTTCATATTATTAGGCAAGTTGGGGAACTATTGATGCTTGAAATTTTAATTTCCCTATCTTCTTGAAATGCATTACTGCTGGGATGTATTGAAAGTCCATTTTCATAGGGTCCATATTGATATCATGTTGCATCTTTATATTCCAACTTAAATTTAAGAATCATAATCTCAATCTTAAAAAAGTTACAAACCTCTCAGTCTTTACAACTTTATTAATCTTGTTTTCATTAGTTAAAGGAAATTGCTTATCTATTTTCTTATGTCTTTGCATACCTTCTTAACAATGGCAATAATTTCCTCATGGTTCTCCTCCACCTATTCAATAAAGTGATAAATTGAAACCCACAAGAGCATTCTCTAGAGTGGCCAGGAAAGATTGAGAAGCTATCTACAATATCTCCTTTTTATTATTTTCCTTAGCCTTTGACTAATGTTGAGTTGAGCCTCATATAGTTTGCAACTTTGCTATTCATTGATCTTTGGTTGGCTACATTCAAAAATCTTTGTTGAATAGTTTTAAATTTTAATGTTTTTTTCAACTTCCTTCACTTCATGATGGTCACATTTTTCCTCTATAGCTGCCACTAGATCCTTGACCCTAATTAACATCTTTAATATGTTTGACCTTCACCTTTCTTGTGCTGAGAAAGGCAGTAAATTTTGAAATAAAAAATGATATAAAAAAACTTAAAATTTTGCACACAAAAATAGAACTGTATTGGTACTTATGCAAGTGGTGCTTCATAATGATTAGAGGTATTTTACTTTTTGCATCATAACCTCTGGTGTCTGCAGTAGAATTTAACCATGCTTTTGTTAATATGTGTTTGTGGTATTTGTATTAGGTTTGTATTTCAATATAATTTTTGTTCTATTTGTGTATGCTTCCACATTTTGTATGCTTTGTCTATGCTTTATGCCTCCCAAATGCAATTGCTTGAAAGTTTCCAAGGCAACATAATTTGCAGCATGGGAAACATGATATTCAATGTCATTTAGTTGCTATCCCTCTGCTTCTACAAGCAAACACATGTCCAAAATAAGTTGATGCAACTCAAACAAAATCTGCTCAATCTCCTCAATTGTATGATATTGTCTTCCCTCCACCCAGACCTGCTTAAGACAGGGACTCTAGCTCACAAAGAGCCCTTGTTGATTAGTGAAAAATTATCATCATTCTATTCTTTATCCTCATGTATGTATTTAATAGACACAATTTATACTATAAATATAAATAGGGAACAAAAAAAGGGGGTCAAAATTGATCACTTATTTAAAAAAATTATTAAATTATAATTTTGACAAGTAATTTGGGATACCTACGCTCAAATTGAATATACTTATTAAGAGTAACAATTGTAGGCTTCAAATCTACTTTCTAAACTACTAGAATTTTAAATAATTAAATTATAAGTGCACACAAAAGTGTTATTTTTCTTTCAAAAAAATATAACATAACATCTAATGTGGCCCCTCTCCCCAATAATTTTTTACATTATGAATTTTCCAAAATTGATTGGTGAGAATGTAACTAAGAGTTAGTACTACAACTTGTATGTTTTTATGTTATTTGAAAATTTTAAAGTGGGCACATCTTGAGAATAATACCACTTAAGTGTGCACATCACGTTATTTCCATAAGAGAATATAAATAAATAAAAAATAAGTGTCAATGCATTGAGAATATTATTCCATATTAGAGAACCCCAAGGATACTCAGAATGAGAGATATTATTTACTAACTAAGTGTTGTTTAAGTACGTGGATTTCATTATTTCATACCAATCTTTATTATTCAAAATGAGATCCCATCCAACCTTATTCACTAGGGATTTTTTAGTGAGACAAATATTTCTAATTTCCGAACCTCGACAAGCCATAGGAAGACAAACTTTATCGTAGCTTATGAGGGCCATTTTTTTCTTTTTTTCTGTGCAAGACCATAGAAAATTTCTTTGATTTTTTTCAAATTTATCAACAATAAACTTAGGAATGTTGAACAAGGAGAGGAAGTAGACTGGTATACCTTGCAAAGAAGCAATGAGAAATTGGAGTTTTCTAGCATGACTCAAAAGCTTACCCTTCCAACTAGCCAATTTTTTTTGAATCCTTTCTAACATCATACACTCCAAAAGGAGGGAGTGACTTCTTTTAAAATAAGAGGGAACCCAATAAAAACAACATGAAGAGTAGTAATAACACATCCTAGAATAGTTATAACTTTTCTTTGTAGCTCCAACATGAATATGAAATGTGATATATTGACAAGTGTCCCATGGGACCCAAGGGAATCAAAACCATGGAGTGAAAGGGAACACTCAATCACCTAGTGCAAAGGGTTGGTTAACACACGAAAAAGACACCCTAAAGTTATAACTTAAGCAACAGGTGACCGCGATAACTAGTCAATGAAAAAACATAAGATAAGTGCAAGGGTTTAAGCATATGATAGGGTTTTGAATAGAGGATAGGGTTTAAGGAGCCCTAAAACATGATTTTCATACCTCTCCTTGTACAATTGAATGATTTTCATATTTTCAAAAGGTCAAAAATGCCATAGAGATATCAAATTTTGTAAGCACAACCAACTTGCAATAATTTTTGCCTTGTTAGGCATTGCTAAAATAATACCTAGTCCTCTTCCTATGTTATTGGGAGAGTAAAAAATTTCTTATAATTTGTTTTCAATCCAAGGAAAATTAAACTCTCAAGATCTTGTATATATGTGATCTTATGAGAGGTCAAGTATCTAGTATAATGTGTTAAGTAGATTTGAATATAAGTACTCTTCCTATAAATTTAATACTTTATTCTCAGTTATTTGTTCAAATTGCAATGAAGATACAATATTTTAAATCTATTTATAAGTTAAGATTTAACAAAGATATCATGAGATCGCAACAACTCAAGCAAGGACCACTTGAGGTACTACAATACTCCTTGTAGTTTAAGTTATTAATTATAGTAGAACAAATTGTTAATCTATATTTCCTATTTTAGAATTAAATTAAATTGTTTAGTAATGATTAATTACTATTGTAGTAGTTGGTTCATTAAGTTAATATCTTCATAAGGGTAATTACTTGTAGAAACTATTATTTAGTTCAGTTAGATTTGCTTCTACATACAAGATATTTTAATTAAATTTTCTTTTGTTACTCTTATATACACAATTGATTAGGATGATTTAGGATCCTTAGTTGTACATGTACACTTCTAACATCATCCAAGAATTAAAATTACTTGGTTGATAAATTAAATGTAGCACCTCTAGGATAATTAATTTCTTAATAAGAGATATGTTGGTCCATTAATATGTATGCATGCATTGTATACATCAATAAATTGATCATATATGGAGCTATACATTTTTAACACCATTTTTGATGATGGACTAAAGTTCATAATTCTTAAAGCATGTTTTAGATCATTTATATTACTTTCTTAATTTAGGAAATTTTATTTGTAGCAATTAGGACCAATATAATTTATTTGTCAATCCTAAAATAATTACTACCATTGTGCAAGAAAACTATTAAGCTCAAGTTAATATTGCATGCAGTGGTAGAGAGACACTTTTAAAATATTTCTCACATCGAACCAAAATCAAAAGTAATTATTTGAAGACATTGGTGTAATTGTGGAACTAATGCCATCAAAAGAGCTGACTAAGGGAATCAATGATATAGAAACATCCCTCACATTAGTATCTATTTTAGAACTTGAGAGAATCCCCATAAGACATCTTGACATCATAGTAGAAGCAGTAGAAAATCTAGATGAGCTTGTTACATTTAAATTCCCAATAACAAATCAAGAGTAGGTGGCTACCCTAAAGAACATACCTCCTTCTACCTTACCCAATTTCTATGGTTTAATCATATAAGACCCTAATACATTTATATTTTAGTTTTATGTTCTATGTAGAAGCTATAACTATACACTCATCAACTAAAACTCTTTTCAGCTACATTAAAAGATGTCACCTTGTGGTGGTTTATGGGGCTAGGTAGAAATGCAATGTCAAATTGGGAAACAATGAAGTATAAATTATTACCAAAGTACCAAGATTATTGTTGAGGAGGATATATGAAAAGAGATGATATCTTCAGAATGTCATAGAAGGAAGAAGATCCCCTTAAAGACTATACGGAGAGGTTCCAATTCTACCTTAAAAAGTCACATCAGAATAAGCTTTCCCAATGATGCAGAGAAAAGAGGATTCACAACTCAACATTCCATTCACTTGACAAATTCCATAAAATTATTTATCTCAAGCAATGATTAAGTGCATTCTAGATCATAGTGTTCTCACAACATTCCACAATTCAATGCAACGAACAGTCATTAATAACTTCCATAAAACAAATAATGAAGCCAATCCATTCAGTGAGATTTAAGATAAAATAATTATAGACCTCCCTTCCAATTTTTATAAAGATCCAATGGTTGAAAATAAAGTTATTGTATTTTTCCCAAAACTGCAAACCCTAGGCAATGTTCAAACCTGCCCTCACCAAAATAGTCATATCTTCCACAAAACTCAATAAAATTCAATGAGACAAAAATAATTGGAAACTAGAAATAGAGATATTTCCATCCATATATGATACTCCATTATTTGAATCCATACCAGTCCGTAAAAATCACAACTTCAACCTGAAAACAATGTAGAAATCATAAAATGCACACCAAACTTGAGGTTGCCATTCATCAAACTCCATAAAATAATGTCTCCAACCCCTCAATTCCAGTTTTGGAGGGTGTACTTATACATTTACAGCCAAAACCAACTATTTTAAACCACCTTTTAGTTAGTTTGTTTTACAACCAAAACCAACTATTTTCAACCACCTTTTAGTTAGTTTGTTGAAAAAACACCTTAATAACACTTTTGACAAGTTGCTTGACAACTTTCTTGAGCAACTTTTACAATTTTTACAATATGGAACAAATTTAAACATTATTTGACAAATTACTTCAAATATTACTTCCTAAGACTCAAACATCTATAAAATGGTTTTATAAACCTTATTATAAGACCCAATACACAAAATAGAGCAACTATTTACAAATGGCCTCATGGAGGCTTGAAAGCAACTTGGTGCTCTTGCACCACCCAAGAGTCCCTAAAATTGGTATTTTATGAAGGGTGAATGAAGATTGTCTAGATGCATTAAGCCTCATTGGGGAAGAGGATATTTCTCAATTACATTTTGGGGAAATCTATCAAATATGAAAAAAATATTCAAGATCAACTATGAATAAGACTAGGGGTGCTAGATCCTTTTCTTCCACCAAAGAATCCAAGGGTGTTTCTAAGGTGGAAATAAAAAACCTTCTATCAAATATGAAGGAAAATATAACCATTCATCTGGAAACCAAGTTGGAAACTTTGCATATCAAAAATAAATAAAGAGAAGTAGAGGCTACTCTCAAATAATATTGTCCACACTACCATAAAAAAAGGGTCAACTATAAGTGCAAAACTGTTGCCAATATTTCCAAGGAGAAGCAAGAAAAACTCAAATTTTATACCCTATAAGATGAGGAGGCCAAGTATTCTATATTTCTTAACATAAACCATGGTAGAAGAGACGAGGTATGCCTCAAGACCCTTTGTCTTACATTTTTTCTTTTCTTTGGGTCAATTCAAAATTCCCTAACTAGAACAATCCACCTTGGAATAACACACCAAATTAACCATGGAAAAATTATTTTAATCATCTAATTGGATTTCACAACAGGGAATGTGGAAATAACAACCATATCAATCCCTAAATTATAGTCCACACTGGTAGTCATCTCAAACCCAATGGTCATCACAATGGCATGGAAACCTATAGTTGTAGAACCCAGATGTAAGCTACCTATAACCACATCAATTTTTGCAACAATAGCCATCCATTATGCCAAACCCATCCATATCTACCCCAACACAACCAAGAGCACCATAATTTTCTACTCAACCTGAACCAAACCCTAACAATAAGCATATTATATAGGCTTATACTAATGAATCTATCCAATACCCAACCTATTCGATTGAGTTTAGTTATGTTCACCTACATTCAAGAAAAATACTTGTTGGACCATCATCTCCTCATATTAAAAAACTTCTTGATGAGAAACCAACAACTGAAACTACCAAGCATTCAAATGAACATCCTAAACAAAACAATCCATAGATAGAAATGAAAAATAAGGAACCACCATTCTTAGAGAGGTTGAACACTCTAAAATTTCACTCTAAACTTGAATTTGACTTCTTGAGTCAGGTGAAGGATGTTTGTCTCAAAATTCCCTTGATCTAAGCTATCAATGAAGTTTCCATCTACATCAAGACTGTGAGGGAACTATGCCTCAAAAAGCTAGGAAGGAAACAAAAGGACCCAGAGATTGTCCACATATAAGCCAGTTGGTTGATATTATGTTTGGGAACTTAGTTGTCCCAAAGTATGCAGACCCTGGTAGTCTTGTTGTATATGTATGCATTAATTGCACACTCATCAAGAATAATTTATTGATCTAGGAGCAGTAATCAATGTGATGACAAGATAAATAATAAAAAAGATTCAACTAATGGATCTAAGACCTACACCCACAATTTTACAATTGGAAAATAGGTCAATAGTGAAACCAAAGGGTATCATTAAAGATTTAGTCATCACATTGGAATCATGGGAATATCCAAGAAACTGCTTGGTTTTATAGCCTAAGGCCAACCTTGGAGGAGACTAATTAATCCTAGGTAGACCATGGTTAGCTATAGTTGATGCATTTATTGGATGTATATCTAGAAACATGATCATTTATAATGGGAATGTGTTAAGAAAATTGGTCTTCTATCCACCTTCTCAACCTTATGTATAATTGGAATAGCCCATTTGGCCAACCCTAGAAGAGGATGAACAATATTCTCTGCAAACATTCATGACCATATAACAAATCTTAATAATTAATATTTAGGATGAAGATGAAATTATTGTCAATATTATGCAAAAATCTTATGGAATGAACTTGGCACAACAACCCTATTCTCTAGCTTGTTTTAATTTCCCATTGCATAATATTATACCTACAA
The DNA here is from genome assembly GCA_007115665.2 of Sequoiadendron giganteum. Taxonomy (NCBI): domain Eukaryota; kingdom Viridiplantae; phylum Streptophyta; class Pinopsida; order Cupressales; family Cupressaceae; genus Sequoiadendron; species Sequoiadendron giganteum. The sequence continues at coordinate 307,379,058 of CM021108.1, read as the reverse complement.
CAACCTCTAAATATACCCCACAGTTATTCCATATACTAATCCCACATATTTGTAATATTAATCTATCAGAGTTGGATGTTGCTTTTTCATGACTTATACCATACCAATAGAAATAACACTAGGAAGAACACTCGATGTTAATAATCAATTAATATTTTCCTAGAAATCTAAATTACTTACAATGTTTCAAGCTCATAAAATAGAATTTTCTTGGGAATACCATGAAATGGAGGGAATAGATATTAATCCTTGTGTTCACAGGATCTACATCAATGAGAGATACAAACCAGTAAGACAACCACAATGTAGGATGAACCCAAATATGAGGGATATAGTGAAAAAAAATTGCAAAAACTTTTAGATGCAGGGTTTATATATTTAATATTATATATCTAGTGGTTTTCTGAATTGGTGATAGTACCTAAGAAAGGAGGAAAGTGACATATATGTTTAGACTACAAATAATTAAATACAACCACAAGAAAGGGTAATTTCCCTCTTCCTTTCATGGATCAGGTGTTAGATTAATTGGTAGGGAAGATATACTTTTCTTTTCTAGATGGGTTCAGTGGCTACAATTAGATAAAAATAGTTCCAAAAGAATAGGATAAAACCACCTTTATGGTGTGCATATTCCTACTCTATTTTTCCATTTGGGTTATGTAATGCACTTGCAACATTCCAAAGAGTTTTTTTGAGCATATTTTCAAAAAAATTCCCATGAATCTATGGAATTATATATGGATGACTTCACCACCTATGTAAATTCCTATGAAGAAGCACTATAAAACTTGGATAAGGTCCTTCAAAGGTGTCAAGATCGCATTCTCTCTCTTAGTCATGAGAGATGTTTCATGATAATGACTGAAGGAGTGGTTTTGGGACACTTTATGTCAAGTAGAGGGATTTAGGATCCTAACAAAATAGAAGTGATCTCCACTCTACCTACCCTCTAAAAGAAAAAATATGTGAGAAATTTTCTTGGCCATGTAGGATACTATAGGAGATTTATTAAGGATTTTAGTAAAATAACAACTCCCATGTTTTTCCTCCTACCTAAGGATATTGAGTTTAAATGGACCACTAATTGCCAAGAAGTTTTTGAAGCTTTTAAAACATCTCTCACAATAACACCTATTTTGAGAGGACCTAACTAGAAAGTTCATTTCCACATACATATAGATGCTTCTAACTTTTCCATACGTGTTGTTTTAGGATAGAAGGAAGATAATTTAGAATATGATATTTACTACATAAGTAAAATTCTTCAAGATTCTGACCTCAATCACACTATTAAAAAGAAGGAATTGTTAGCATTAGTCTATGTAATTAACAAATTCAGACACTATATCATTTTTTATCTTGTATTTGTTCATAATGATCATACAAAAATCTGATACTTGATGAACAAACCAATGGTTGTTGGATGCCTTGTTATGTGGGTATTATTTTTGTAGGAGTTTGATATAACTATTGTGTGTAAATTGGGTAAATAAAATGTGGTATCTAATTTTATCTCTAGGATACAAATCAAAACAAAAGAAGTTATGGGTGACTCTTTTCCATATTAAAATGTTTGACTTAATAGTGCATAGACTTTAGCATGCAAACATAGATAATTACTTGGTTGCAAGAAGGACACCCCCACATCTCTCACCAAGAGAAAGGCACCATTTAGTTGAGCACAACTTTCCTTATTCTTGGGTGGTTGGCTATCTATTCTATACAAGACCTAATAATATAATGAGAAGGTGCATGAGGGAAGATGAAGTTTATGATATTTTGAAGGCTTGTCATGATGAACCTTGTGGAGGAAATTTTACAACCAAGATAATTTAGCCCTCAAAATCATAAACACTAGCTATTATTAGGCAACACTACATAAAGATGTAGTCAAGTATACACAAAGGTGTGATTGTTGTCGAGGATGGGTAGACCTACAAAGAGTGATGAGATTCCACTACAACCACAATTGGCCATTGCACCATTTTATAAATGGGGACTAGATTTCATTGGACCAATATCTCCCACCTCCAATAATGAGTATATACTAGTATGTAATAACTATCTAAAAAAATGTGTGGAGGTTAAAGCAATATAATTTTCTAGAGATAGCAAGGTTGCAACATTCCTCTATGAGGAAGTCTTTAGAAGGTATGGAGTGCCTAGGGAGATAGTCATAGATCAAGGACCACAATTTACTTTAGATTTTATTTCCCATCCGATCAAAGAATATGAGATCATACATAAAAAAATCAACTCCCTACCACCCAAAATCAAATAGGAAAGTTGAGATTACTAATAGGAAATTTGATGTCATCCTAACAAAGATAGTCCAATTGCATCAAACGGACTAGGTAGCAAGGCTACTAGAATTTGTCTGGGCATAAAGGACAACCTAGAAAATTGCTAGAAATCAGGATCTTAGGATATTAATAATTATAAACAAAATATTAAATGAACAAAATGAAAATCATACAAGCATAGATTTTACAAATTATACAAGATATATATGGGGGAAACCCTTTTGGGTAAAAATTTCTATAAGGCATCATTTTATTAAAGCACTTACAATAATGGTCAATTATAACATATAGTGAACCTAGAGAACACTTCTCCATACTTCCACATGGCCAATAATACCTCATGTGTATAGTGATAAAACTCACTATCAATCTCCAAATTATTCACCTCTTAAATGAGAGAGAACCTCCTTAAATATAGGATAAAAGGTGTCATAATACCTTAAGGGGTTTTAGTCATACGTATTCAAAATAACCATTCATAAATAACTAATAATCTAATAGTATTAGACTGTAATTATTTCAAATGGGATATGCTTAATGAAGCATATATAATATATAAGGTTTAATAACCTTATATTAGAACATTATATAAATGTTATAAGGGTAAGATCCATAATAACATTATGTTGTAACACTCCCCCTTAATGTTAATAGGGGGCATCACATGTTAATTTCCATAAAATAAAAAATGAAGTACCCCAATAATATAGGTCTTCTTTGGTAGTGATAAATAGGGACACAAATATCTGCCAAAATAAAGACTATGTATTTTAGACTACATTAAAGTCACTTTGTCATACTTATAATCTTGGTATTTTAAAAATGATTATACATATGAGGTCTTATAAATATTTTTATTAGAGCACGATCCTCCTCAAATCAACCTCACCCCAAGTTCATTACAATGTACCCATAAGACTTAATACAATGCTTTTATAAGTGGAAGACTATAGAGAGAATAACTTTAATAGATTTCCATAGGAATTATACATATAGGATTTAGTGTTGGAAATGAAGGTAATATTGTAGCTTAAAACTTGAAAAACTGATACTATAGATCTAATTAAGTGTTCTTTGTCACAATTCTTTGTGTATGATTAATCTGTTTAGATCAATTTTACCAATTGTAGAAAGAGACAAAAGATTGTAGAAGAATGAGACAAGGTGATAGAAGTGACATAGCATATATGTGGAGAAACCCTTTTGGGAAAAAAACTCCACCAGAATCAATAGTGCTTGTATTATTTAACCTTAGAATAATTTTACAATAATATTGTATCAATCCTTGATTGATATGCTTCCTTGCCTTCAATAATCCTTCTTCACAACCTGCAATAAACTCTCATGGAACTCTCATACAATTTTTGCAATTAATAGACAATAATATGAGAATTTAAACCCATAAGAGTTGTACAATACAAGAGCATAAATCTCCTCACAAAAATCTACACCTAGATTGGGCAAGTAGAGTTCCACAACGTAATCTGAAGTCAAACCAAATTCTTCCTTAATTTAGGCACCCCAAACTGAACTTTAGTCAAGAAGATATCATGCAAAGTTCACCTCAAATTTTGCGCTCAAGAATGGGCCCACTTGACTAAGCCTTGTAAATATCTTCCCATGCAAAAAGTGTTAACTGAAAGATGCCAACTTGGGCACCCAAGGTGGACCCAAGTCAATCTTAGTTAACTGAAACATATCTCTCCACCAATTCATGCAAACATTATGCATGCTCGATCATCCCCACTTAACTAAAAGTATCCACCTATTATCTATCATGAAACTGAAGTCATTAGTCATACAACTCAAGTCAACTCAAGTCAACTAGAATTCAACTCAAAAGAACTACATGCAACTGAAGATAACTGAACCATAACTAAATTGATACTGAACTGATAGTGCCACTCCACTCATGTAAATATCAATCCCTAATTTGTAGGATCAACACATGCATTACTAAAGTGTTATCAATCCTCCAAATAGTTAATTGAAGCAAGGTGGGTTCCACCTTCCATGTGGGCACCCAATGTGCTCCTATCGTGTAGGAGCTCTTCTTGGACGTCCCCACATTTTCCTATCATTTAGGAATAATCACAAATGCCAATTTACATGTTCATTTCATTGAAATTTAATCTCTTTCTAATCCTAGTGTTGGGGAACACTTTCCAAGGACTTAGGGGATACATGAAATATGTTTAGGATTGCAATTAAATGACATCCTATTCCCAACATTTAGCCACTAGGTGGTGGCATTGACATGCACACTTCCGCTCAATGATATCACCTAAGGCCAAGCATTTATCGAAATTTGGAGTGTATAATTCCTAGAGGCCTTATATTATACCTATTAGGTCTTACATCTAGGATTCATCCATGAAGTGGTTCAATGCACACTCCCCCTCAATGGCATCACCTAAGGCCAATCATTGCATAGATGATTTAATAAGTGATGGTTAAGATTCCAATTTATCTCTTCTTGATCATAGTATACACTAGATATTTAGATAAATAAAATTGGAGAGAACTCTTGTGATGAAGAACTTTTTCTTGAGTGAGGTGCACATGATCTTCAATGTGTTTTTATCTCTTTGGAAATGAGATTATTTGGTGTAGTGTTTTAAAATTGCACATCGTTGCAATTTCACTTATGCTTGTGTATCCACTTTAGTGTCCAGTTCCTTAGCATTTGTGTAGGCTCATTTTATCCCTTGCATCAACCTTTTCTCCTCTCAAGGTGCTTAGGACCCCTTTCAACAACTACCTTTGCATGCAAGCTTTGTGTCAAACCATGTGTCTTTCTCATTTCCACCATTTTCAAGCATGATTTGTCTGGACACTAGCACATCGTGCAAAGGTCCGTGCATCGTGATAACATCTCTCAACATTTTGATGTTCAAACAATCATTTTTGAGTGCCTCAAGCCACTTGTCACTTACCTTTGTCAGTGGTAACGGCTTGGGATATTTCGTAACAACTTAGGAACCTTCTTTTCCCTCCTCTTTTCTCTTTTAAATCTCTCTTTCATTCTATTTCTCTCTCTTGGTCTCTCCTCTCCTCTCTTGGAAATTATCTTTTATTTCTCTCTTTCTCTCTTGCTTGCACAACTCTCTTGCTTGTTACAACACTCTAAAGTTGTCACATCTTCTACAACTCTCTTGGCTCTCACTACTATCTCTCTCTTTGGCTTCCTCAAGCCTTGCAGGTGATATCTATCTACTTGTCTTGTCTCTTTGAGCAGCTTGGGATTTATCACGTCCCTTGCCTATTCATTTTTCTATCTCATCAATTATCTATTTCACTATTTATTATTTTCTCTATCTATCTATCTAACTGTTTGCAGAGGTGGAAACACCAAAATGGGGGTTTGGCTGAGGAAATCCCCTAAACAACCCCAATAATTTTCCTTGGTCTTATGTGTGAAGGTATTGAAGATATTTATTTGTTGGAGGCTTCATTTCTTGGTCTATTATGAGCACCTTCTTTCTCTCCTTTCATTTTATCATTAAAATTCCACTTAACTTACATCTCATTTACTTTACTTTATTTTAATATTTGTTATAGTCTGTTATTTTTCTACATTCTAAGAGTTATTAACAGTTAGAAAAACAATATCCATTTAAGTTGTTTTCTATGATATTCTTAGTTTTTGGTTCGTATGAGACATCAATGTGCCTCTGGGATGCTAGCGCACTGTGTTGTCATCCGCATGCCATGCTGCCATCTTTTGGTTGAGAGATCGTTAGTCTATCCAAGAAACCTCCATGACTTGCTCTTTTTGATTTTGGAACTCTCACCTTTTTACCCCGCCACTTGAGCTTTGTTCCTTGATGTAGTCTTGAGGTAGTTGAAGACCATTTTATCCTTGAAGACTCTTTCTTTTCTCAAGACTTGAGGGTAGAAAATTTCATCCTCTATATTTGGAAAATTAAAATAACTCTAGTTATTGATGAGCCTAAAATATGCTCATTATTTGAATATCATGATGTATTTTTGAATACCTTTTACTCTTTCTAATGGTTGTTTTAAACTTTGTGTTTATAAACTTTTATCTTAAATCGGGTAGTATTCTATGACAATGCATTCCTATATTCCTATAGCTTAATATCTCCATATGTCTATATTCATGGCCCTGTTTGACCTCCCAATTGACTGATATGATATGTGTGGTTTTTGGATAAATGAGATGAATTTAATGTGTGTGATTAATGATAAGTATCATGCTATTATATGTATTCTTTCTTTCGCCTTTGTTGCCATGTGTTCCACAGGTTGTTAAAGATAGTATGAACAAGTCAAGCACAACAAACCTCGGTTTTGAAGTGAAGACCATTTCCACCACAGCACCAAGGATGTTGTTCCTGTGAAGAGGCTCTATCCGGGTCATCAGGAGGAGATCTAAATGGTCATCAATCTAGGAAGAGTGGAGCGCTGGATTCTCTCTGAATTAGTTGGATAGATATACTTTCATTTATTGAAATCTATTCCTCAGAATTAGGAAGCGTCTATGTCTGCATCTTTCTCTGTCAAGTTAGTTAGTTAGCTTTTTTTCTATAAATAAATGTTCCTCCTGCGCGAGTGAACAAGATTAGAGGATTAGAAAGGTTAAAAAAGATAAGACTGGAGAGTAGAAACATTACAGAGTATGTAAAAGCAGTGCTATAATGATGAATAGAGTTTTGTGTTAGTTTTCTTACAAGCAAAACAACCATGTATGTGATTCTGAGTTATGAATAAAAGGCTGATGAAGCTTTGAGTTCAATTCTTGCATAGTTGGTTGATGCTTGCTAAGGGGGCCCACTTAGTAAGTATCTTTAGTTAGTAGTTTATTTCCTATTGTTTATCAGTTAGAATTTCATGTCAAGAAGTTTAGCGCAAACTCAGTCTTGTATTGTTCCTGTAGCATAAGGAATCCATCCCAGTGTCTGTTCCTGTAGCATAAGACCAGTTCATGGTTTGTTTCTCAGAAATAGTTGTTATGATTTATGCTTTAACTAAGTTATGCTTAAGTTGATAAGGCTTTGTTTTACGTTCCTGCACCAAAAATAGAATTCCTTTCATGCATTCATTTCTAGTAGGTTGTGGCTAAAATCAGTTCTTAGTGCACATACACTGCCACTCCATTTCAAGTATACGTTCCCTAGTTTGACAAAGTAAATGAACAACCATGAGAAGATGTTAGTCACCTGCTCGAATGTCCAATTCCCAAGTTAGGATTTTCCATGACTTTTATACCATTTTGTGGGCGACAACCATTTTTGGTGCTGTTGCCAGGGATGGTGTCAAGCTAAGAACCTATCATAGTCATTATTAGTAGTAGCTTCATGTGTTTATTCATGAATTTTCAAATCCTTCAATTTTTAGTTAAGTCCGTTACATGCATAAAAGAAGAGACGCTCTAGGGAGATTCTTACCAAACCCTTCCTTCACTGATAATGATTTTAAACTAGCTTATAATCTATTTGAGGAAGAAGGAAACCAAGATATCAATCCATTTGTTGTAGACCCACTCATTGAATTTCCCTTTGACCTTGTTGACAAAGAACCCCAGGAAAATCCATTTGCTCTGATACTTCATCAAGCAGATATGGCACAAAATCCACCTAATCGACCTCCTACTTTTGAATTCCCTATTATTGCCCAGTAAGATAATGATAACCTCAAAAATATTCCTTCTTCATTACTTCCCAAGTTCTATGGACTAGTTATAGAGGACCCATACACTTTCTTGTTTGAGTTCGACATCCTTTGTCAAAGTTATGATTATACCACAGATGTTCACAAGTTGAAGTTGTTTCCTGCTACTTTGAAGGAGGGAGCTCTAAGATGGTTCATGAGTCTGGGGAGGAACGCTGTTGATAGTTGGACACTCATGCAAACAAAGTTTCTTGAGAAATATAAGGAATATTGCAAGAATGGTAGTAAGGGTGATGATATATTCTGAATTCAGCAGAAGGAGGATGAAAGCTTGGAAGACTATATCTCAAGGTTTTTGTTTTCCTTGAAGAAGAATTCAGACCATACTCTCAATGAAGAATCTTAGAAATTACTTTTTCTGAGGGGAATCAATGATTCCTGTATTGATGCTCTGGATCTAATGGGAAAAGGAGATATAACCCAAGTGCCTTGGGATGATATTAAGGACATATGCTACAATTACTCTCGAGCAAGTGTCAAGAAGGGAAGAGGTCATCAGGCCACAATGGGAAAGGATTCTAATAATGGATTTTCACAGATGGAGATTTTAAATTTGCTATCTGATTTCAAGCAAGATATCATAAATAATATGGCTACACAGTTGGATACTATGCAAGCTCGAAAGAAACATGAGGAAGCTGAAGCAATCTTGGTCGAGTTCTGTCCACATTGTCGACAAAAGAAGCGTGAGTATAGATGTAAGTTGGTGGCTAACATGGAGGCTGAGCAATTACCTACTGACTTTAAGGCAATAGAAGGTGATGATGACCAAGTATTCTACATTGCACAAAGGCAACCATGGGCTCAAAGACAAGGTATGCCTCAAGACCCTCTAACTTTTGGTAATCCTTACTCTAATTACAGTAACCAATGGCAACCTACATATGGCCCATCACCACCATGGAATGCCTCTCAGCCACAATGGCCTAACTATCCAAATTCACAATGGCAATCTCCTCAAGGAGGTTGGCAACACCCTCAAGGACAATGGGCTCCACCCCAAGGTAACTGGCAGCATAATTCTCAATGGAGAGGTTCTCAGCAATGGTTGAACCAATCTCCTGGCTTTTTGCAGCTTCAACAACCACAAACTCAGGCCCTCATGCCGCCCCTTGCAGCACCTGCAACAAATACTGGTCCTCCAAAACAAATGCCTATGCCTGCTCAACCATTGCCAAATCCTAATAATAATAAGCAGCAACAACAACAGCCTATGTATTTTGCAGAAGCCAATTAGTATCTAGCCTATGCCTTGAATATTAATGATATCCATCTCAGGTTTGGAACCACCCTACCTGCTCCACAGCCACTAGTAATTACTAAAATTCAAGATCCTCCCTCTGTTGAACAACTGACTGGTCCTGCATAACAGATACCTATATCAGATAATGGCTCTAAGGAGCCCATCCTACAACATCCATTAAAACCACATTTTCCTTAGAGATTGCAAATAAATACACCTAAGTCTATAGAAGAGCCTACTTTTGATATTTTGGATCAGCTAAAACATGTACACATTCAAATCCCTCTTTTTCAAACCATTAAAGATGTTGCAATCTATGGGAAAGCCATTAAGGAGGCTTGTTTGAAGAAACCTAGAAGAAAGAAAAATGACCCCCAAACTATCCATGTTCTAGGATATTTGGTAGATATTATGTTAGGGAAGGTAGTCATGCCAAAATATGCTGCCCTAGAAGTCCTGTGGTACAAGTCAATATTAATGGTTAGATGGTAAAAAATGTTTTAGTTGACCTTGGTGCAACCATTAATGTAATGACCAAGCATACTATGGAATATTTGAATATCCTAACCATTAGGTCTACACCTACCATCCTGCAACTCGCTGATAGTTCCACCGTAACACCTGATGGTATGGTAGAAGATATAATTGTCAACCTTGAGTCTTGGGAATACCCAACAGATTTCACCATATTGTCCACCAAGGAAACCTTGGGAGGATATCTTATCATTCTAGGTAGACCATGGTTAGCCACAATTGATGCTTTTATAGGATGCCATTCAGGAAACATGACAATCTCTGATAGTCAGTCAACAAAGAAATTGGCTTTATACCCACTTGCTCAACCTCAGCCAGATTTGTCTCACCCAATTTGGCCAGATTTGGGTGAGGAAACAGAAGAAGTCAGTTCATTGGCTCACTTAATGATGCTGCAAACTAATTCATTCTCCCAACTTCAGAGTGAGGATGACCTAATTTTCCAAATTTTGCAGTCCAATCTTGACATAAGTAGCCCATCTATTTTAAATGACTGTCCTCAGCAGTGCTTCCTGCAGCAGCTAAATCTTGAAAAACCACCATTTAAAATCTGTGCAGTCTATCAAAATTTTCTACCACAAGAAATATAGACACCACCTTTGTCAGTAGATTCCATGAATGATCTTACCAAAAAAATTGAGCTGTCTCCAAGCGACTATCTAAATATCAACAATCAGCTACCTAAATCTCAACAAATTACCCTAGTTAAAATGCTGCAAGATCAACACAAAGATTTTGCATGGGAATATGGGGATATGAAGGGAATAGATCCTCAACTGTGTACTCATAGGATCTATATTAAAGAAGATTGTTCACTTGTTAGGCAACCTCAACGAAGGATAAACCCAACACTCAGAGAAATAGTTAAAAATGAACTCCAAAAGTTGCTTGATGTTGGTTTCATCTACCCTATTTCAGATAGTCAATGGGTATCTCCATTGGTGATTGTTCTTAAAAAAGGCGGGAAATGGCGAGTTTGTGTAGATTACAGGGAGCTGAATACTACAACTAAAAAGGATCACTTTTCACTGCCATTTGTTGATCAAGTAGTGGACTCATTGTCTGGTAAAAAGTATTTCTCATTTTTAGATGGATATAGTGGGTATAATCAAATTAAGATTTCCCCTGGGGATGAGGACAAAACAACCTTTACTTGTCCATGGGGGAATTTTGCTTACTTTGTCCTACCTTTTGGCCTATGTAACGCCCTTGCAACATTTTAAAGGGCAGTAATTAGTATTTTTGTTGACATTTCTCATGATTCTATGGAGATCTACATGGATGACTTCACCACTTATGAAGTAACTTATGAAGAAGCATTGTCAAATTTGGAGAAAGTGTTGAAAAGATGTAAGGAGCACAATTTATCTTTAAATAGTGAAAAGTGTTTTATGATGATGCAAGAGGGAATTGTTTTAGGCCATCATATCTCTTCAGTAGGAATTCAGGTTGATCCTGCAAAAATAGAAGTTATTCTAACTTTGCAAACACTTATGAAACAAAAGGATGTTAGAAGCTTCTTAGGGCATACTGGATACTATAGAAGATTCATTAAAGATTTCAAAAAAACAGCAAGTCCCCTGTATGCCTTATTGACTAAGGACTGTGAATTCAATTGGATTGAGGCTTGTGACAAATCTTTCCTACAGCTTAAGGACTTACTTACTAAAGCTTCTATTCTTCAAGGACCAAAGTGGAGTCTTCCCTTTCATATACACACATATGCTTCTGATTATGCCATAGGGGCAGTGTTAGGACAAAAGGAGAATTCCATAGAACATGCCATCTATTTCATCAACAAAAATCTTCAAGGCCCAGAATTAAACTATACTGTCATAGAAAAAGAATTGCTAGTAGTTGTGTATGCTCTGAACAAGTTTCAGCATTATGTCACTGGTTACCAAATATTTGTTCATACAGACCATGCAGAAATAAGGTACCTTATGAATAAGCCTACCATATCTGGTAGATTAGCAAGGTGGCTACTATTGTTGCAAGAATTCGATATCACAGTTATTGACAAGCTAGGCAGGGCAAATGTGGTGGCTGATTTCTTGTCAAGACTTCAAACAGCTACACCTGCCACATCAGAGGTAATTGATGATAGCTTTCTTGATGAACATCTATTTTCTATTGCTGCTCAAACACCATGGTATGCGGATATTGGAAATTACTTAGTAGCCAACAAAATAACAACTCACTTCTCACCAAAGGACAGGAAGCTGTTGATTGAGAAAAGTTTTAACTTTTCATGGATTGCAGATTGTTTGTTTTACATAGGGCCTGACCAAGTCATGCAAAGGTGTGTCAGAGAAGATGAGACATATGACATTCTACATGCTTGTCATGATGATCCATGTGGTGGGCACTTTGCATCTAAAAGAACATCAATGAAAGTGCTCAATATAGGGTACTATTGGTCGACACTACACAAGGATGTTGTAGCCTCCACCAAAAAATGTGACAGATGTCAAAAAATGGGGAGACCAACGAAGCCTGATGAAATACCCCTGTATCCACAAGTGGTGGTTACTCCCTTTGATAAGTGGGGAATGGATTTTGTTGGGCCAATTGATCCTCCATCGAATGGAAAATCCTACATTTTAGTTTGCACTAATTATGTGACAAAATGGGTGGAAGTGAAAGAAATGACACATGCATGTGACAATAAGGTTGCTGAGTTCCTTTATGAACAAATTTTTACTAGATTTGGAGTCCCTAGAGAACTTGTTACTGATCAGGGAACTCAATTTACTTCAAACCTGATCACTGCATTGATGAATGACTACAATATCAGGCACAAAAAATCAAGCCCCTATCACGCTCAAGCCAATGGCTAGGCAGAGGTAACTAACAGAGAACTGGAGGCAATCCTTACAAAAATATTCCAGTTACACAAGAAAGATTGGAGCAGTCATCTTCCAGAAGCAGTCTGGGCCTATAGGACATGGAAAACAACTACAGGGTTTACCCCTTTTGAGTTACTTTATGGTAAAACTACCATGTTGCCAATAGAATTTGAGCATAAGACCTTACGAACTGCACTTCAGCTTCAAATTGATCTTTCAGAAGCACAAAAGGAATGCCTACTACAGTTAAATGTATTGGATGAGATGAGGAAAGCTGCCCTCCAACACACTGAAGCAATACAACAACAAAGAAATAAATGGCATGACCTCAATATCCGCACAAAGCATTTCTCCGTTGGTGATTGGGCCCTACTCTATGACTCCAGGTATAAAGAGAATCAAGGTAAGCTTACAACAAGATGGCTTGATCCGTATGAAATTGAAAATGTATTTGATAATGGTTCGGTTCATTTGGCAACAATCGATCCTGTCTGCTTCAAACTGCTGGTTAATGGACACTGTCTTCAGTTGTACCATAAGCCTGCATCAAAAGAACAATTTATAAAATAGTTTGTTTCGGATGCAGCCACTGATCCTCATGCAGCGAATGGCTTCGGTCTTCTTCCTGCAACATCTCTTTGAACACTATGTTGTACGTCCATAATAAAGGTTTTCTTTTCACGAAAACCACTTTCTCCATCACCATCCATCACCATCTATCATTTCACCTTTCTTGTCTACATCACCCATCCATGTCATCCATCTTACCGTACCACCACCATTCATGATCTCTTTTTCAAGCAATCATCTCCGGTTGTGGTGTGATATCTTCCAACATCCACGAGCATTTAATACAAGGTACGTGATACTCTTTTCATTTGTCACATCATTCATATATTTTATTTATTCATTTATTACAAGTGCCTATTAGTCATTACTGCTCATTCTTCACCTATCCTTTCGCACATGTGAGGACATATGTCAAATCTTAAGTAGGGGGTGGGGATTGTTTATTTCAAACCTTTTTCTTTTGCCAACGCCACGTTTGATAAAAACAAATTTTAAATTGTACTTCCCAAGAATGAATGCGAGTGAATGCATGCTTTTTCCTTATCAGCAAGTTGACTGCTTAATTAAGTAGTTTTTAAAAAAAATCATTGCATGCAATTGTCTTTCATATCATTTTGGGAGAAAAGAAAGAAAAGAAACAAAGTAGGAAAAAGGTGTTTTTCAAATTCTCAGAAGAGGTTAAGTTTCAGGGATTTTTAGTAGAGTCAATTTTTTTTTTGAATATGGGTGGTCAGCTGGTAAGACATGAGCCAGTAGCTCATGAGGCTTTAACACAAGATCCTCAGGTGGTTCAAGCATTCAGTATTTTTGGATGGTTGAACTATTTCTTGAGGATAGATTCTTTCGATGAAGAAGCTGCAGGTGAATTTCTAAGAACTCTTTCGGAAGGATAGGCTATAGTATGGGGTTTAATAGTTGCTATAACAGAGGAATGAATTGCTGAAGTAACAGGACTTCCAACAGTAGGAGAAAATTTCCCTTCGGGAAGGGATGCTGTCTCTTCCAGGGCGGAATTCACATTGCCAACGGATGGACCCTTGGAGGTTTCAAAGCAAGGATGCAAACGGGTCTCATTTCCTTATCCATATTCAGAATACGCTTCTTTCATAATCAAGTATTTGACTTTTGAAGGACACTTTTCTTATTTGTATTCCTACCATTTTAAACTATTAAGTCCTATGAGGCACGGGTTAGTTGTCAACGTCCCAAATTTCTTGTTAAATATTTTGGAGCGTAGTGCGTGTGAAACTCAGAAAGGAAAAGATAATTCCATCACCCATCATGCCCTAATCAAATTATTGATTGAGCATTCTTTGAGAGATGTATGACCCCTTTCTTGGCAATAATTTGCTTCCTAGAAAGGACTGCAACCTCCTGAACCTCCCAGAACACTCCCTGCTCAACCCAAGAAAAAGAGAAAGAAATTAGAGTCTACAAGTAGGGAAGCAGAGCATGAATTATCTGTTCCTACAACAATTAGTCCTGTAGCCTCTACACCTAAGCCCTCTATCCAAATAAAAACCAGGTATGCTACAAGGAAAGAAAAGGGGAAAACAAAAATAGGCGAACCATCTAGTGCTAAGCATACCTCTGAAGCAAACCCTCAAACAACGAAGCAAAAATGTACTACCCAGCTTTTTCCTATAGCAACACCTGTAGTCACCATAGTTTTGTCATCACCCTCTTCTACTAAATCCGAACCCCCTAGGAAAGTTAAAAAGAGAAAAGCCGCAAAAGAACCTCTTGCACCTACTACACTGCCTAGAAGAGTTTCAATAAGGAAACAGATTAAAACTGCCTCAACACCCATCCAACCTGAAATTATAATTATTTCAGAGGAATCTGAGGGATTTGGTCATGAGGATTCTCATAGTGTATCTGAGAATGTTAATAACAATCCCTCTGTTATTCCTGAGGAGTTACAAATAGAAACTGAGGAAGTTGAAGAAATGTAGCAGGGTTTTAGTGATGAAAAGAGGATGCCAAGCCTTAATGATTTGGCAAAGGTAGTTGAGATAGTTTTAGTAGAAGCACAATCCCCTCCTGAGCAATGAGAAAAAGAACCTGAACAAACTAAGTTATTCAATGAAACACTCGTGCCCACAGGACCTTGTCGTGCATTGGTTGTGTACAAGAGAACATTACTGATTGAGTACTTAGAATATCTCAAAATTGCCTGGAGGCTTATGACACTTCAAACCTTGAGTTATCATCATCTTGCCAAAATTGAGATGCAACAAAGTCTGTGGGAAGAGGAGAAAAAGAAATTGAAGAAAGAAATTGAAAATCAAAAGCAGGAAATCCAAGAAATCAAGGGGAAAATGAATGACATGATGAGAGTAGCAGGGAAAATCATGGAATGTAGACCATCACCCAGGGTGTATGCAATGTGTCTAAAGGAGCAATTTTTATGGTTTCAATCAATAAGAATTTCCAGAAATCTGGATCTTGTCATTCATTCCGCTAAAGAATTCTATGATGCCTATCAGACAACACCTAATTGGTTAAGGAATTCTATGTGTGAATTTTATTTACATGGTTTATTAATACCTTTTGAAACAAAGTGGAATCTGCTCCTTTACATTGGTGACATTCATTTGAGGTCACTTATGTCCTGGGTGGCTAATGAGATCAATTATGGGAAGCAATTACAAGATTATGAGGAAGCTGAAAGGAAAGAACCAATTCCCGTGAGACCAGAAAGCTCCGATCCTCAAACAGTTCTTAGAACTTGGTTTTCTATTATATATGGGTTTTATAATCCTACAGCAAGAATAAGGATATTTGATCTCAGAAAATAGGTATATGATGAATTTAAAGGTCAACCATACTTATTTTGGAAACATTCATCTTCCAGAATCAGAACTAGATGGGAGAAATTGACAGTTGGCCTAAGAAAGTCTGAGCCTCATAGTCCTTTGAATTTCAGAGCAGCCATCAGAAGATCAAAAAGATACATACAACTGGGTCTCCGAGAGAGGTTTGAACTGTGGTTGCCATTGATATTTCACCCCCCTTTTTTGATGTGGCCACTATACCCATATCTAGCCACAGATATTAATAAAACCAACGAAGCTCGCAGGTATGAAAGGTGGTAGAATTATAGAGGCTTCTACTACAAGTTTGGGACTACAATGCAAGGCCATGCTACTTCTACCAGCTTCAGGGAAACAACCAAGAAGGTTAATGCTAGAGGACCAACATTAGCATAAGTAGGGGGCAAATGATGAGCCTAAAATATGCTCATTATTTGAATATCATGATGTATTTTTGAATACCTTTTACTCTTTCTAATGGTTGTTTTAAACTCTGTGATTATAAAATTTTATCTTAAATCGGGTAGTATCCTATGACAATGCATTCCTATATTCCTGTAGCTTAATATCTCCATATGTCTATAGTCATGGCCCTGTTTGACCTCCCAATTGACTGATATGATACGTGTGGTTTTTGGATAAATGAGATGAATAAAATGTGTGTGATTAATGATAAATATTGTGCTATTATATGTATGCTTTCTTTCGACTTTGTTGCCATCTGTTCCACAGGTTGTTAAAGATAGTATGAACAAGTCAAGCGCAGTGAACCTCGGTTTTGAAGTGAAGACCATTTCCACCATGGCATCAAGGATGTTGTTCCTGCGAAGATGCTTTGTTCGGGTCATCGGGAGGAGATCTAAAATGTTCTTCCTGCGTGAGTGAAAAAGATTAGAGGATTAGAAAGGTTATAAAAGATTAGACTGAAGAGTAGAAACATTATAGAGTATGTAAAAGCAGTGCTATAATGATGAATAGAGTTTTGTGTTAGTTTTCTTACAAGCAAAACAACCATGTATGTGATTCTGAGTTATGAATAAAAGGCTGATGAAGCTTTGAGTTCAATTCTTGAATAGTTGGTTGATGCTTGCTAAGGGGGGCCACTTAGTAAGTATCTTTAGTTAGTAGTTTATTTCCTGTTGTTTATCAGTTAGAATTTCATTTCAGGAAGTTTAGCGCAAAATCAGTCTTGTATTGTTCCTGCAGCATAAGGAATCTATCCCTGTGTCTGTTCCTGCAGCATAAGACCAGTTCATGGTTTGTTTCTCAGAAATAATTGTTATGATTTCTGCTTTAACTAAGTTATGCTTAAGTTGATAAGGCTTTGTTTTACGTTCTTGCACCAGAAATAAAATTCGTTTCATGCATTCATTTCTAGTAGGTTGTGGCTAAAATTAGTTCTTAGTGCACATACAGTGCCGCTCCATTTCAAGTATACGTTCCCTGGTTTGACAAAGTAAATGAATGACCATGAAAAGATGTTAGTCACCTGCTAGAATGTCCAATTCCTAGGTTAGGATTTTTTGTGACTTTTATATCCTTTTGTGGGCAACAACTAGTTATCATATAGTAAGTTTGCACTTTTACAAGTATCTACTTGAAGCTTTTCCATAAATCTTCAAATCCACATTGATTCTTCAGGAGTTACTTTTGTATTTTTGGATTTGATAAAATACCTAGAAGATAAATTTCTTAAATGTATTACACCATCCATATAAGAGCACTAGCACCATTTATTTTTAATATATAGTCTATGGTCGATTTCCTATAAATGGAACAACCAACATAGTCATTAACACAATAATAATTTTGATTATTGGTGTAAAATATTATTTTTAATATGAATTTGTCAATTGTCAATGAGCATATATTATTGCACACAAATCTAGAAAATAGTTTAATGATCATTAGAAAGGAGATAATAATATTTTTTCATGAATATAAGTATGAATAATCTGTCATTTTTCTTTCAATAAAAAAGTCATGTTACTAATCATATAGTAATTATCCAAAAAAATTAAGCAACAAGCGAGCTATCCTTTTGAGGCTTGCTCTCTAGATAGTTTATTAGGGTAGTAACCACCCATTATAAGAAGGTGATTTTACACCCAATATATTTAGAGGATACTTGAAGCTCAATAAATAATGTTAGAAAATGTAACATTCTATAGAAAAGAAAATATAATATCCATAAGTTTCTTTGAACATTTATGCAATTCTATATTGTTTGGATGTGTAAGAGTTTAATTTTTTTTACCTTTATATTTGTTATTCACCTTTCAATCCTTGTGCCTTTGCAAAGGGGAATGAATTTTTTCTATTTTAATATAGATAAATAATGACTTCCATTGGTGGTTGTGAAAAACACCTATGTATTTTATCTATGTGCCATGTTCTTGGATCTATCGATCTATTTTGATACACCATATTTTTTAGTATCAATTGTTATCAATACCCCATCCATTCAACCTCATCTAAGGCTCCTACTAAATTATTCACATACAAGGTAATTATTTGAAACCTTTTTCATGAATCAACAAGGATACAACTATAGTAATAAAGTTTTGATTTTAGGGTCCAAGTTGTCCCATAGTAACATGTACCAAATGAAACTTCATATGTATGATGTATGAGAAAGGAGAAGAAGAAAATACGAAGATGTTCTAAACTGGTTAAATAACTAGCCATTATTACAGTCAAATATTTTGTAATTTATTTATATTTTATTTTGTTGACTAGACGTATGAATATTAATACTTCAACCGTATTGACTTCTTTCTCAAAAAATGATATTAATATCATAAATTATTTGGGACAAAATAAATTAGAGTTCTAACATCAATTAACTTTGATTAAGGAAATACAAATTACTAGACATAGTTGGCTCAACAATGCATAACATTAAGTCAATTCAATCCAATTAAATTTCTTGACATACCAAATTAACTAGTTGTGAAGAAAACTATCTTTTTAATCAAATAAATATGTTTAATCAAGTATTTAACAAAAAAAATTCCAACAAGATCATGATGAGTTAGATTAAGGGGATCTCTAGTTTATTATCTTTGGAGAATGCAAGGTTTCATGTTTTTGATAAGTTAAACAACATTTATAGGTTGTTGTACCCTTTACACGAAGAGCCCGTAGGACCAAAAATGAACCAAGTCAACAAACCATTATAAAAACTAAACTAAAAACAACATAATAAGAACATAGACACAGTGCACTAACAATAGATAACCAACAAAAACAAATAGACCTATCCACTAATTTATAACACTTTCCCATTTCTGAATGAGGAGATTTAAAACATCATCCCCAATCCAGTTGGGGCCTTCACCCTCAGTATTCCTATTCATCTCCTCCTTGATGACATCAGAAAGTGTGACATAAAATCTATGAATTATTCTAATAATGAAATGAGCCAACCTGTTGAATTTCCTTTCAATTTTTACCACTTGCTTATGCAGCTTGTTGATGTCCTTGTCCTTGTCATTCTTCCATTGGGTCATCTCATCCTCAATAGCCCTAGGGTTCGAAGAGTGGGTAGGGTCCTCTTTGAGAATTATGTTCATGTCTGAGAAATGGATAGGGCCCTCCACAAAGTCCTCTTCGATATCCTCAACGACATCTTTCTTGCATTCAACTCTACCACCAGTTTGCTTCAAGTCGCTTGAAATATCATTCACTTGAATCCCTTTCTTGGTCTTTTCTAGTCTATGGGACCTCTTGACACTAGTTTGTTCCATCCCCATATCAATAGTCATAGCCACAATAGTGTCACCTCTAGAGTCTTTTTCCGTAGCACTCTTCCCCTCACTATTAGTGGCCTACAAATCAACCTAGAACATAGTGTCTTTTTTCCCATTTTTCTTTATTGTAGGTATGCTATCCATCTTGGTGAGTTTGTTCTTTAGTTCACACAAACCAGCCATAGCCTTGGACTTGGACAACCTAACCTCTCCCTTCTTTTTTTATGGGGCTTCACATTTAGGCTCAACACAAGGTTCATTTTCAAGTAGGGAGGTTTTTCTCTTAGGACCCACCAAAGCAGTAAGGGATGGTTTATCAAAGGCAAGGTCAAGTGGTTCCAATTCTTTCACACAAAAAATAAAGATGGGTTTTGGGGGGAATAGGGATAAATGGAAGTGATAGAGCCTTAAGATGAGGCCTCGGTGCAGAGGTAAGGGAGGTGGTAGGTTAGGGTTAAGAGTGACAACTTCATGAGATTCCTTGATTGAATTTTGAAGGGAAGTCAACAAGAAGAAAGGAAAGATGAGGCTCATTTTGTGCCTTAGGTGGTTTAGAAGTGGTAAGTGATAAAAATAAAAAACCTTAAATCTACCTCCTAAAGTAACATATTTCATGATAGCAAGACACATCTTGCCCAGGGTTTGGGCAACGTTTCTTTGTTAAAGCCCGACTGCTTCTTAATTGGCTTATCCTTATCCCTGAAGAATACATTGAGGATCTCGAGTTCCTTCATTTTGGTGTGCTTCTTGTACTTCTTTCCATCACAAGAAAGGCCCATAGCCTTGGAAATCACTTCCTCATTGACCTCAAATGAGATTCCACCCATGGTGGCTCTCCTTTCCCTCCATGAACTAGCAAATTGAGCCAAAAAATTTCATCATGACCTACCATAATTTCTAATAGTGGTGCTAATCCCCCTTCCATATAGATATGCCACATAATGGGGTCTCTACAAAATTTGTCGCAGTTTTCAGGCTTGGTCCTGACCCTATCACCACCCATCTTAATCCACAACACACAAAAACTAGCCCAAGAAAATAAAGTTAGCCAAAAATGGACTGGCCATTGGTGAATTTACTCACCATTATAACATCATTACCAAGCCACCCGAGACAAAAAGGCATAATTAAAGCTTTTATAAGTTTACACACTCCATTAGTCATTCCCAATGAAGCCAATGAAGCAAAAACCATGGGGCCATTAAATTTCCTTAAGTACAATAAGCCAAGGCAATAAGCCATGATAAAAATATTGGATAACTAATATATGACGTGCCAAAAATCTCATTGAAATTACACATTTTCACATATCTTTTAGCCACAGGGCCAAAATTTGAATTCCTTAAGTACACTTCATTAAATATTATGGTCATTATTAGCTTGATCAAAAAATAATTATCTATCAAGTTGGAGATAATCCTCACAATACACAGATTCCTAAATATTTGATGGCATATGTGGTACATTTGATTAGACAACCCATAAAGGCGAAGGACCCCACCATTCTCAGTATTCCTCTTCAAACTCACCATATCATCTGACTTAGTCCCCATCATCATAGGTCCTAACATGTAGTGCCACATGTACCCACAAAAACTAGCATTATTGGCCATCATTAAATGAATATATTTCTTTGTTTTGCAAGGATTAAACCTTGTATGTTTGTTGGTAGACACTCGAGTATTTTCCAAAATTTGCATAAAATCCAAGAGGAACCCAAGTTGGTCAGGCCATCCACCACTTGGTTGCCCTCATGAAAGGTGTGAGACAACAATTTCCTTTCCAATTTTGAAATCAATAAGTTTATATCCAGCAAGATATCCTTGATGTTCCAACCATGAAAATGACCATGATTAATAGAGTCAATCATAGTCATAGAGACCCCTTAAATGTGTAGATTTTTATGCCCAAAGTGATAGCTAACTCGACACCCTTGAGCAACACTTGTGATTTAGTCATCATAGAAGACTATATAGCTATTCCTCCAGTAAACCAAACAACAAAGTTTTCCTTGCAATCCCTGATAACACCACCAATACTGGACATACCAAGGTTCCCTTTAGCCACTCCATCAAAATTAAATTTGAACCAGCCAATTCCTGATGGGTTCCAAACTATGTTCCTTCTAGCTAGAGACTTGGAGTTATCAAAGAAGCTGGTCTCCAATTTTATGTTCCATGATTTTTCCATTTTGATCTCCCATTCAGTAGGGGCATTTTCTAGGGGTTTCCAAGTGTATAGATATACACTTTCAGTAATAAGTCTAGACCCTATGTCAAAAACTTCCTTGGGGATTCTCTCAATGTCTCTGAAGATCCAATTGTTCCTTTCTTTCCAAAGACACTAGCAAAAGATTGGGGGGACTTGTCTCAAGATTTCCCTAGGGAGAGGGTGTTGTAAGACTCCAATCCATCCTTCAATAAAGGATTTTAAGTCCCCATTCATGGTCCAATGTGTATCCAACTTTCTAGAATCCAATTCCCAAACTTCAACAACAAACAGGCAGTGCAACAATGAGTGATCCACCAACTCTTCATTATTTTTTCATAATATGCATCTATTCAGAATATGGAACCCCCTCTTCCTTAAATTATCTTAGGTTAGTACTCTATTGTGACAAGAGATACACTAGAAGAAATTTTTTTTAGGTGTCAAGTGTCTGTTCCAAACTAGTTTCCATATTCCAATCTAAATACCCTTGTCTGACAACAAACTGTAAGCCATCTTGACAGAGAGATTACCCTTGCTTTCCATAGTCCAGAAGAAATCATCCTCAACATTTGAAATGGGGATTCTGGTTAAAGAGAGTAATTCCTATAAGGAATTGGCCAACCTTTTGAAATTTGGGGAAAAGAGGCAGCATACCTAAGTCTTTCCATTTTATAACACCCTGTTGACCATGAAGGTAATCACAAACATTCCTACCAAAGAAAAGAAGCATAGGATCCATCAAGTTCTTGAAATCAGACAAGGCCAAGGGGGAATCGAGTAGCCAAGGATCTTCCTAGAAATGAATGTTTTTTCCACAACCAAATCTCCATATTAACCTTGATTGAAGTAGTTTCTTCATCTTGCAAATATAATTCCAAGTGAAGGACTCGCAAGGGTGATCATTCAAAATGCACCTGATTAGAGGGTAGTTTCTTAGGTATTTGGAATTCATTATCCTACACCAGTCTTTTTTATTCCTTAACTGATCCCACCCCACCTTGGCAAGCAAGGATTTGTTGGTAGATTGGAATTTCCTGATACCCAGACCTCCTCCAGCTTTAGGAAGACACACCCTATCCCAACTAACTAGAGAAATCTTCCTTTTTTCCTCAGTTCCAAACCAAAGGAAAACCCTTTGGATCTTTTCAAAATTTTGAGCAATGTAACTAAGAATTTTGAACATGGAAAGGAAGTACACAGGGATCCCTTGAAGGGAAGCAATAAGGAGTTGCATCTTACCAGCATGACTAAGGATCGAACCTTTCCACCTAGCTAACTTCTGTTAAATCCTTTCTAGGACAAAATTCCAAAAGTTGGGAGTGACTTCCTTAATAATGAGAGGGAGAGACCCAAGTACACTAAAGGAAGGGAGGTATTCACACAACCCAAAATAGTAGTCACACAATCCCACAAGTTAGGAGTGCAGTTAAATAAATAGATCATACTCTTATTATAAATAATGCATTGGCCTGAGCAAGCCACATAATTATTGAGGAAAATTTTCCATTTCCTAGCTTCCATGATCGAGGCTTTCCCAAACAACATAGTGTCATTCCCAAACTCTTCAATGACAATTGGGTCTAAAGTGGTGGTTGACTTAAAACCTTTGATGGAGACCTTTGACAATATACAAGAAACATTCCTATTCAGCACATCAACAAACATAATGAAAAAATAAGGGGATATGGGGTCACCCTATCTAATACCTCTCCCAACTGCAAAGAAACCAGGGGGCACTCCATTGACCAGATCAGAATACTTCACTATGTAATTCATTCCAAAATAATTTTAATCACTCTTTGATTGAAGTGAAATTTATCAAGTACTTTGGGAAGAAAGTCCCATAGGAATTTTTCATAAGTTTTTGAAATATCAAGCTTAAACGCCATACTAGCATTGTTGCACTGGTCCATGGAATAAAAAAATCATGAGTGGTAATTGTTGCATCTAAGATATGGCGACTCGAAACAAAGCCCTTTTGGCTTGGGCTTATCATTTTATCCAGATGGGGTTTCAAGAAATTCACCAGGATCTTGGAGAAGATCTTATAAACAGTGTTACATAGGCTGATGGGCCAAAAATCAACCATGGTTTACAGTTCCTCTACTTTTGGAATAAGGGAAATAAATGTGTGGTTCAACTATTTGAGTAGTCTTCCAGAATTGAAAAAGTCCCTTGCTGCCAGAGTTAGGTCCTCCCCGACAACATCCCAAAAGGTCTGGAAGAAAGCCGAGGGGAAACCATCAGGTCTTGGGGCCTTATACACTCCCATACTGAACACAACAGTCTGAACTTCCTTAGGAGTAACAACCCCTAGAATATTGTCATTATTCTCCTAGGTTATAGGGTTAGGGAGGGTTTCCAATAGCAGGTCATCCAACACCGGATTAGGAGCCTCAACAAGAGATGAATGAGCACATTGGAAGTGACTAACAACCAAGAGGCCAATCTGAATAGGGGTAGTAACAAAATCCGTTGACTCATTTTTCAAATTTTTATCTGATTCCATTTTCTATGCTTAAGGGCCGAAACATGAAAAAAGACGTATTCCGGTCTCCCTCAGTCAGCCATTGAATTCTGGATTTTTTCTTCTAGAATACCTCTTATTTTTTCAAAATTTTTTCTATTTCATGCATTCATCCCTCTCTTGCTGGCAAGTCTACATAATGATATCCCCTTCATACATCCTCTTTTGTGTCACTCTAATTTTTTCAGCTTTTCTTTTTTGATGAAAAACATCCCCAAACACTCGCTTGTTCCACCCCTTAACCATATTTTTGATATGTTTGAGTCTATGGAAAATCCTAAACATGGGGGAGACATGTACATGGAAATTCCACCAAGCAACAATCTTATTCCTAAAATTTGAATGGGAGTTCCACATGATCTCAAAATGGAAAGCGAAAGGACCCACAACAAAGTGTTCATTTAAGACCAATAACAGAGGGTTATGGTTTGAAGCAGTCCAAGGAAAAGCCAATAGATTGGAATTAAGTAAGGTAATATAGTTGGGAGAGAAAAGGAATCTATCTAGATGAAGCTGAATCGGACTATCTCCTAGACATCTTTTTTTCCAAGTGTAAGAATAACCTTGCAAATCAATATCCACTAGGCCATTACAATTTAAGAAGTCAGCCAAATCAGACATGTTATAGAGTAATCAATCAGACTCCCACACTTCTTTGAGGGGTATAGTGGGAGTTGAATCTCTAGCCATCATCCAATGGTCCCCCTATTGGTTCATATTCAATTAGATATTTCCTGCCAGAGGGATTTCTTTGTATTCCTTAAGTTAGGGGCATAAATGTTAATAAAAAACTAAGAACCCCTAGCATTAGAGAACTTGACACCCACACTATTCTTACATTGGAATAGATCAAAACTAGTTATCCTATTGGGGTTACACATCACCGACAACCCACCTAAGGCCCCATCTGCATCAATAAAGGAAAAAAATGGCGTTCAGCCAAATATATCTAGTTATGGGTTCAAAATTACTTTTTTTAATCTTGGTTTCTTGTAACAACAAAACATCAATCTTTTGTTCTAGCACATAATTATTCAAAGCCAACTTCTTGTGGGGGCTATTTAACCCTCTCACATTCCATGAAAGGACTTTCATTTAGAAGCTTTCTTTGAGGACACTTCCAATGTTCTCTATTTACCAATCACAATTTCTTTTTTTGTCTTTCATGTAACCTTCTAAGAGGTTATCCAGTAAGCTATACCTTTAATACATAAGGGGAATCCACTAAATAAGAAATTTAATTATTTCATCAAGTTTCTTCAAAAAATCATATTGTCCATGGTAATAGTAACAATCATAATGTATATTTAAGAAGGAAAAAAATTGTCTTAGGTTTCTTTCCTTGAGAGAGGAGACAACATTTACATTTTTATAATAGAGTATACATAGTTTGGTAGTAAAAAAATGAGTTAGTTGGAGATTATAAAAAACATATTTAATTTTAAATTTGAGCTATATGAGTATGTGAAATGATAGTGGAGAAGTGCACTTGTAAGAGTTTTTTCTAATTTTAAATTCTCTTTAACGCTATTATTATATAAGAGAGAACTAGTGATTCATTTGATATGTCAATTGGTTGACTCCTAGATTAGAAGGTAGGAAAAAATATGGTTCTTAGTATATTTTTACAAGATAAATGCCACATCACATGTGCTTTTCATTTAAAAATTACACTAAAGGTTTTTTCATAATGTTATTCCAAAAAAATCCACAACATGCATAGAATGCAAAACCTAAACACACTCACATATCCTTGCTAACCTCATTTAATGATAGATATTTCCTTTCAAAATATAAATTCTACATTCTATTGTGAATGAACATGAATATTGTCTTTCCATAATATCTCACTCTAATTAAATATATATATCATGAATAGCCTAGAGATATTATATGTTTCAAAATAGCTAGAGCTTGTGTAGATCTACTCATATTATATTTTATGATAAAATGTTCATATTGAGTTTACAAACTAGAAACCATGTCAATTAAGATGTAAATTCACATTTATGAGTAAATTTTATGTATATCCTCACCTTGGGAAAGTACCTGACTACTAATTCCTTAAGGTATTTTTTAACCATTAATTATTCAAAGCTAATACCTTGAAAGTTAAGAGTGTTAGAAGAAGAGGAGTCAATAATCAAGAAATATTGAGTTTGAAATGGAAACTAGGTGTTCATAGCTAATCTTAGGGCAAGGGATCATTTATCCACCCACCATATTGATAAATACATAAGATAAGGTGGTGACTCCAAATAATTATTCAATGCAAATTACAATTTCGGTCATTGGTTTTGATTGAAAATATAACAAATGAAAATGTTTCAATAAAAAAGGAAATTAATGACCATTTAAATTTCAACTAATGAACATTAAATAGATCAAAATAATTTGAATATATAATTAATATGATAGAAAAGGATTGAACAAAACATAACGTGAGAAATGAAGCAAAAATGAAAGAGTGAGAAAAGCTAAAAAATAAAAATATAACCATAGGCCACAATTGTACCATAGTTTTGCATATGGATTTGGTTCATGAATCATAATGATGTTGACTATTGAGACAATATCAATAGAGAATATCATTATGATTGATGCATCCAAGGAATAAGTAATGAAAACTAGCTCTATATTTCAACTCAATTACATTTGATTGATTGATTCTCTTCTGAAGAATGTGGCATAGAGGTCAAATACTTTGATCTACACATTTTGTGCTTGCATGTTGTATATAGAGGCTGAGGATATTCAAAGTTAGGATAAAAATGTTATAAAAAATATAAATAATGGATACGGTTGCAATGTTATGGTAAATCAAGGCTAAATAAAACTATACATTTTATACACTCTAATTACAATCATAAAATTCTATTTCCATCAGTGTCACCAAAAAGTGTAGACGTTGACACTTTTCGCTCATTTGGACCTTTGCCTATGGATTTTGGACTAATTTTAGCCTCTTTTCACCCATTTCCAAGCCTTGTGCCGAAGTGTTGTAAAAACATTTCATGCTTCCCCAGGCTTTTCACCACTAAATCAACCCTTTAATGACTCCTTAATCCTCATACATGTCCTATGTTAGTGTGTTTTATGAAGACAATCCCAAAAAACATAAATAATCACATAATAATTCCCGACAAGCAATGAAAAATGCCCAAGTGGACTAGGTCGCCACCTTGGGTGACCTAGTCCCATGTGGCATAAAATTGAAATAAACTTAATTTCTTTTGGGATTTTGGTCTCTAAAAACCCTAAGGTTGGCCTGCATGGTGTTATTTTAGGAAAACTAGGGCATAACCTGTATAAATAAGCTTCAAAACCCTAATTTATTAATTGGAGACCCTCATTCTTCTCAACTCACACTCCTCTCATCTCTCATCTCTTCTTCCTCTCAGGCAAGCTAGGGTTTGAGTAGTCTAAGCCAACAAGACATCTCTCAAGGAGCATTCAAGGGTTGGACCTCCATTGCTGCAACTCAAGATCAATCATCATGGCAAGGTAAGATCCATCAATCTCCTTTGTTTCATGCTTCATTACTTCATTTCATCTTCTTGGTTTAATTACTCAAAAGGGGCTTGACCAAGGCAAGCCCCCATACCCTAACATCCAACATTTCTTTCTCTCTTTGTGTGTTTTGTAGGTCTTGTAGGTAGATTTGGAAAAGAACCAAGGTGGAAGATCATTCAATAACTCATCCAAGCTCTCTAAGGTTGAAGAAACCCTAGTTGAAGCTTGGAAGACCTCCATAGATTAGATTCTAAATTTTCGGGACCAGACACTTGGAGAAGTAGAAAACATAGACCTAGGGCTCCCCATTCCATCTTCTGGTTCACAAAAATTCAAAAGAGGACTAGGTCACCACTTTAGGTGACCTAGTCCCACTAAAGTTGTTTTCTAGGGATTTTGGTAGATCTAGATACCCTTTGGCTGAAACGGATTCCAGAGCAATTTCCCAAAATTTTCCCAACGAAGGACTAGGTCGCCCTGCTTGGCACAAGTGTCCCTTTCAGATTTTGCATCAAATCCAATAGCATTTCCAGCCTCTACAAGTTTCCAGGTGCACACCCCTTTCATATCCAACCTTCTGTTTTAGTTTAGTGTATATTTCTTAGGTTATCTTGTATATACTTGCATATCATTATGTGTTTTCCAACAATTTACATTTCTTAGGTTTCACATTCATAGTTAGCTTCTATTTTTAGTTTATTACATTTAGGGCACTCCACACACATCATATTAAGCCCCTAACCTAACCTATCTTTGAATGAATTCACCAAGAATACATTAGTGTGAAAGAGATCCATTCTTCTAAAAGTTAGCTTCTAGGTGAAAAACCCTAGAAGCTCATTTGGGGAATCCTCTTTCCCTATTATGCATTATTTTTGGTGGTTCACCATCCACTACTCATCTTAAATTTATAGCGTTAAGTAGAGAGGATCAATTGAGGGAGGCTTTACAGATTCTTCTTATTAGTCGTTAGACTATATATGGTGTGAGGTTTCAACTGAAACCTATCTCATGTCTATATACCATCTTCTTTCGTCATCATACAACTCTCCTTCCCACCAATAAACAAGTTTCTACGCTAGAGATCATTTAAATCATTAATTTACAATCTACACAACAAAGCAATTATTGAAGAATATATGATCGATGGTAAGGTAGGTAGCAATGAATAAGGTTAGTCGTTTGGTCTGTCAAAAAATATTTGATGAGCCCTACGGTTTGTGTGAATGGTTTGAATGAATCTATTTAGGCACCTACACAGGTCTGATGTTTTTACTCTACACCACATAAATTCCAGAAAGAAGCCCTTGCACCATGAGATGTGCCATTGTTGAGTTTTTCCCATAGTTTTTTGGGATGTACCATTGTTGAGTTTTTCCTACAGTTTTATAGATGGGACAAGTTGGAGGAGATTGGTTTTGGTTCGCGTCTCATCTTAAAAAAAAATCTGCAATGGTATGGTTTTTGTATTTTTTCCTACAAACTTTGCTTAGTTTTTCTCATTGGGTTCACACTTCAAAGAGCATGGAAACTGATTGTATGAGTCAAAAAATACAATAAAGCTTCTACTATCGATGATAGGAAGCTAACACAAATGCCTGAAAGTAGTGTTTTCATGTAAATGAAGCACTTGTAAGTATATATATGAATGAGGTTTTCTTATTTTCCTATTTATTTTTCTTGTCTCTTTCTTTGTAAGTGATTTGCTCGACATGCATTTGAGGTGCTCACCACTAGACATGAATTTTCCTTTTTATACGTTGGTTTGAATTAAATGAATTCAAATCACTAAGTGTTGCTAACCCGCCTCATCCCTTCACTATATTGTCACTCTATCTAGACATCAAAAGTAGAAAACCTAGTTTTTGAACCAAGGAAACATAAAGGCTTGGATTATGTTAATTGAAGTATAGCAAAGTTGCTTAATAAATTTCATTCTTATATGGTGATATTTGAGAAAAAATATAAAATTAAGGCTTACAAGTTTTTGAAAATTTAATTTATTGAGGTATGTTTTATATCAATGATAGGTTAACGTTTTTTTAAAATTTTACCAATATATGTCACCACATTTAATACTAGCCTTTTACATGGCCAAAAAAATTATGCATTTATAATAATTTATGCATGCGCTTTCGATGTGTCGTAAGTTCAGTCAAGGTGCTAGTTGCAAGCTTTGCAGTTAATGGTGTTTGTCCTATTATGATGCTCTAATTTTTAGGTATCTTATCTTCTTATAATATCCAAGTTCTTTCTTGTCTTTTGTACCACAATTTATAGCTAGAAATTTAGGGTATAGAATAATTACTAGTGAGCTAGTTAGAAATTCATAGTTTTTAGAGGGTGAAATGGGAAATTTTAGTTAGAAATTCATGTTTTTAGAGGGAAAGTGTCTGATTTATCTTCTATTTCATTTAATAAATTCATATTCCACCTATTTGTTGTAGATAGCTTGTCACCAATGACACCAACAAGTAAAATGGTTATGATATCACTTGTCAATATTCATAGGGTTAATACTAAATAGATATTGAATTCAATGATGTGTATAAACTTGGAAATAACATCAATTTTCTTATGACAGTAAGTGAGACAAAACATAAACCCGCACTTGATGTGAAAAGCCGCACTGCCTGAACAACCGATTACATGGAAATAGGGGCCTATGAATCAGAAAATTCCAGTTAGTGATACTAAATAATTATTCTAATGTTGTAAGTAATATGGACTAGGGTACCTACCAAAGTATTGACATCTACTTTATGTTTCCATTTGCATGTGTTGCATTAAGCAATCCATAGCGAATTCCATTTTTAAGCTTTGCATTTGTAATGGGGTTAGAATAATATCCAGTAGACCCAGATGTTTCTATTTTTGTAGAAGTTGTGAAAGCCAACCTCACAGACCTCGAAGATCACCTACATGCAAATAACCTGTCATAGAAGAATACATTCAAGACAAAAAAGCAAGGGTGCTCTGAAAGTTGAAAAATGTATTAATCAGAGAGAGAAAATAAAATACAATGATCAATCCTTATAAAAGGAGATTGTGCAACCCTAAAAGTAACCCTGATAGGTAGACATTTAATAATTAATATAATTATTAAATGTCACAATATGAAAACTAAAGTGAAATCTTAAGAGAGGAATAAAGGTAACTTAATTAAAATAATTAAGTTAAAACCTTTACTCTAACACCCCCCCTTAATATGAGAAAGAGTGCAGCTACAAACATGTGCAAGAAAGAAAAAGTAACTACAATGCATGAAAGTAAACATGAGTCCCGACAACTAGGCCTGATCAGGTACCCATTTATAAATACAATACAAACTAAAGGAAATAGGGTAAAGGAGAAAACCCTGTGGGAACAAAACTCCTCCCCAAAATAGAATGCAAGGAAAGGAATTCAATGCACTAATGAAAGAAGGATAGGAGGTGGATTACATGATACCCCCATAGACAACTTCTATCATATAAGTACATATACAATGGTCTCTATAAGAGAGATAGAAAGAGACAAGAAGGCCCCCCCACAATGAAGAAACTCCCGTCACAATGGTAGATGCTTGATGTAGAATCCAAAAGGAGATCTTGAAGTGGAAAATGATATTCCTCCCCTTTGGAAGAAATGGATCCAAAGGATGATGTCGAAGAAACTCTGTGAAGAGTGATGAACCAATATGTCTCAAGATGTGTGCCATGATCAAATGCTGAAGAATCTCTCTGTCTGAATTGAAACAAATAATGTCAAATCCAAACTGATGTGGAGAATCCTGAAATGCAACCTCTGAATGCACTAATAATGGTGGGCATACAATGATAACCTGACTGTCAAGGTAGAGGAGATGAATTTCCTCAAAATAATCCTCCAAATCTGCAATATAGGACTCCACAACAAGAAAGATATGTCTCCAACATAAGAGTCCAAAGTAGCTATGTCTGGAAGATATATGATGCCCTGCTGCACTGAACTAGGAACAACAGGAGATGCTAGTGAAGTCTCAATCTGAAGAGTAGGAACTATGAGACAAGCCTCTGATCCATCAGAACATGTAAGGGTGTCTAAATACTCAAGCTCCTCTAAAGTATCATGATCAAAGGGTGTATTATCTCTCCAAGCAATGGGTAAGAGACAATCTAAAGCAAGATCCTCTAGGAATGGAGAGAGATTGGGGTCTCCATAGATCTCCCAAAGATGTGTCCAAAGTGGGTGGGGACAAAAAATGTTCGATATAGCCCACACAGTGTCATCATCAACACTAGACAATATAAGTCCTACTATGTGATCTCTAATGATATCCCAAGCTAATTTTACCTTTGAAGTGGTTGGTTCAGGTATGATATCATACAAATAAAGAAAAATATTAAGCCACCTACAATGTGTAAGTATGCCCTTTGTCCATGACTCATAATTACCCCGTTCCAGAATTACAACTGAAGGGTGAGTAGAAAAACTCATGATACTAACTCAAATAAATAAATCAGATATTGAAACTCTTAGCAACTATAAATAAGATCAACATAACCCATCTCATGCAAATAGATTCCATGTAGGTGCCAGAATGTCCAAGTAATTAAGCAAAGTGTAAAAACACACAAAGATGAATAAAATATACCTAGTAAATTTTTTGATCAAATAGGCTGTAGATCTGGAAATAGAATTGAAACACCTTTCCAATGCCTATTCGTTTGCACAAAATAGATTTCAGATGCAAAAGTTAAGCCCTTCGCAGTGCAAAACATAAGTTTTGACTTTGACTGGAAAAAAAGACTGCAAAAATGGTAAAATCATAAAAGAAGGTCTATACCACTGGATCCGTCGTCGAATCAGCTTTTCGACGATATCTTGTTTGCTCGATTTTGACTTTGTAAGCCCAAGTTATGCCAAAATGAAAAAAACTACTCCTTTAGGGAAAATCAGGGCTAGGAGGGGGCAAAGAGGGCTGTAAGACCGCTGATGTCATGACTTCACGAGAAAAAAATTGACAGGAATCGAGCCATCGCTGCAAAAAATTGGCCCCCCTACAAAAAAAATTCGGCGGAGCCCCTGGTTCTTAATAGAACCACGACGGGGGCTAAAATCTGGTGGGGGGGCTAGGCGCTAGCTCCTGGACTTAGATGTGACCCTAGCTGGAGAAAATAAGCCCATGGGGGCTGAGCGGGCAGTGCCAATGATGTGGCGTAGGAGAGGTGGCGCGGTGGAAAAGCCGCCACTGTTGGTGGCAGGATGTGGTGGTCGCCACCCAAATTGGTGGCGCGACCCTTTAATACTGTAAGCGCTTTTTCCAAGTGCTGTTTTTTATATTTTTTTTAATACTAATTGAAGTAATCTTGATGCAACAAATGCAAGGGAACATAAAAAACACTACCCAAAACCATTCTTTTCATTGGCTTCAGACCAACTCCATGTTTTTCTAAGAATGGGTAAATGATTTAGTTGAACAATGGAATTAAAATGAGGATGAGGAGAGGATCCAATTCCTATGACAATCAATCCCCATTATATTAGACTTCAGTTATGACTTATTCATGTTATTCTACATTTATAGTGTATAATGAAAATGTCTTACACTATATCATTCTTTTAGTATGATCCAATCAGGCTACTTTAAGCTGGTTTATGCTTCTCAAGAGATTCAACAGTGATTACAAAAGTAGATTCTTCCATGTATAGTGATGGTGAATTTCTTCTAGCTACCTAAAGGTTTCAAGCTAAGAGAGAAAAAAATTGGAGCCCTAAGGGAATGGAAGATTCCTGAGTTCTCTCCATAGATTATGAGTCATTAGCTTAATTATTATTTTTAATTTTTGGTATTGCAACATCTGAACTGAATTTCCCAGGGCTTGATATTAGTACTATTGAAATCTAAGTATAGATGATGCTAGAAAGAAGGTAGAGGATATATAATTTACTTTCTAATTTGATATTATATTAAGTTTTAGGGGAAAAAGATAAACTAGACAATTGTTATCATCTATACTACATGAAGAATTATAGGAAGTAGGAAATAGCAATATTATAAGTATATACTATATAGGATATATCAGGAAACTATGGGAATGTGGAACCACGGCTGTACCTTGATAGGACTAAATAGAAATGGGAACAATGGGAAATGAAAAAAATGGGAACAATAGAAAACAACATAAATAACTCCCAAAATAACATTCAAACTCAAAGCTTCAACAAAAGAACAATAAAACACAATTGCAATTTTTTAGCTCTCAGTCACTTATAGAAATAGCATCATAAGCATCCTCTTCCCTTACAAAATTTATGATATAGTTATAAATTATTCTATTTGATGAAGATGAAGTTTCAAAAATTTTAGGAATGAAACAATTAGCCCGTCTCCCTGCATTCTTTCCAAGATTTATGGCTTATGCACCTAGCTCTTTATGTGCACACAGTGCAGCTAGATGCTAGAAAATTAAAAAATGCACTATAAGACCCTAGATGTGGACAGGCCTCTATAAAATTGTTAGCTGATGGGATGGTTCATAAACATAATGATTTTTCAATGAAGCAACTTTTTGAGGCCATGTTAGAATCCTCCTGTCCAAGAATAAACTCTAATAGCTTTGTATATCATATCATTTTGGCTTTCCTATCTCTTTCCTTATGAATTTCTTTGTATACTGAATCCGAAATGTGTGATAAATTCCCTATGAGAACATTGGCAATTTATGCCAAAATACTTAGCTCCTTGGCAGAAAGTGCTAAGGCAATTTAAAATCTATGACAGAGTATTTATAGGAATTTATTCAATAGTTAGTTCAATTAAGCTTCATCCTTCAACCAAGGTTTCATATCAGTTGTGGTATGCCCATAAAGCTTACTTTTGGGCATGTTGTACTGATAGAAGGAGAATTCTAACCAAAGAACTTGTACCCCAAAAGCCTCCTTGTAAATTGAAAAAGCTTTTGGTGTGGGTAATCCCTTAGATAAAGCCTCTATTTTCATAATTGTTAAACAACACATATGGATTAGGAGGATAATACTAATGCAAAATAAAATCTCTTTAAAAAGTAAACTTATGATACATATCTTCTAATTGATGCATATGATAATAATATCTGAAAACATGTTTGGCCCATCCATCCATAGGAATTTCCCATTCTCAACTCATATTAAATGATTTGTTTTGTATTTTTGAATGTTTTTCTCTCAGAAAAAGTCATGCTAAAGAAATTAGTGCCATGTGTTGGAGTTTTTTTAGAGCCAATCAAAATGAAATAAATGAGGGAAATCCTTTAGGTAAAACTGAATATGTTAGTCTTTGCTCCTTTTAAATTTGAACCAAACACCACCTGAGTCTATAGAGTTGTTCATTCCTATTCCAATTTGGGATGATCAACATACATAACATTTCTCTATTTAATCTAATGCACAAGAAACATAGTAAAGGAGATATATAATTATATTTTTAAACAATCAATAAATATTTTAATTTTAATAGATTAGACTCTTATAAATTATATTCTCTATTCATCCTTCCAAAATCTATAGATTCAAAATGTCATTTTTTTAATTAAAAAAATATTTTGAATTAAAAAGGAAGTTTAAGATTTTAATCAACACTTTCCATTTGAAAAAA
This sequence comes from Sequoiadendron giganteum, assembly GCA_007115665.2. Taxonomy (NCBI): domain Eukaryota; kingdom Viridiplantae; phylum Streptophyta; class Pinopsida; order Cupressales; family Cupressaceae; genus Sequoiadendron; species Sequoiadendron giganteum. The sequence continues at coordinate 307,343,446 of CM021108.1, read as the reverse complement.
CAAGGTAAAAAAAATAGATTTATAGATACATATATATAAAAAATTAGTAAACTTAAAATGACATGAACTACAAAATAATAAGATATGAAGAGTATGGTTATAGAAATCAAGGAAAATAAATAAAAACCAAACAACAAAAAAAGAGAATTATACAAAAGGCCAAAGAGATTAAGACAGAATATGCAAAATGCTGACATGAATGCAAAAACATATAATCATTAAAGAAGGAAAGAAAAGAGAAGAACTAGTATTGTAATATGCAAAATGTTGACATGAATGCAAAAATATATAATCATGAAAGAAGGAAAGCAAAGAGAAGAACCAGTATTATTCTTTCTTCTGTAAAGTACAACTTTGTTCAAGATTTTTGCATAGTAGATTTTCCAAAGAGCTTAGTTATTTAGACTTCAAGTAAGCTTTTTGATTCTGTTGTAAAAAATGATAGAAAAGTGGCGGTATTTGAGCCTTTGAAGTTGAGGAGGAACTAAAAATGGAATAATAGTCTCGGTGATGAGATTAAAGGTTGTGCTCCAGTGGGATCCAATCTTCAGTGCTTTGCCTTATTTTGGAAAGATTTTAATTGTGGTAAAATAGAAAATGAAGGATTTTGATTGTCGCGGAAAAGATATCAAAGGATTGTGCATGTATTGGTCAAGGAGCAAAGGATTTTTCTTGTTTTGGTATAGAATGAAATTGTTTAATCTAACGCATGCAGATAAAAAATGGTGTTATTTGATGTTTTTCTTTCTTAGTTTCTAATGTCTTGCTCAAATTCATGAACTTAGAATATCCAAACTTTTCTTTTATTTAAAGGGTTAGTGGTCAAACCATATTTATTTGGAAATAATATAAACATTCTTTTACGGAATTTTCCTTCTACACGATTCAATTAGAGAAACTCTCCTTTGTGTAGTACGTTTCTTGCATTTACACCCTTACCTTGAAGTTTTTGTACAGACTGTTGCTTGAGTCTTAATAAATTACTTCCCTTAGCCTTTTTTTCTGTCTATTCAACATTTGCAAAGTTGTAGGAGTCCAATTCAGGTTGTCAAGGTCATCCATACAAAGTTATGCATCTATTAGGAGATTCTTCTTGGTATTACAGATAAAAAATAAGAGTAGGAAAATTCAAAGAGAAGGTAAAATCATACAGGATCATTGGGCTGTTAGAATAAAGTCTATCTTCATCAATGAAGGGCTCTTACCATGCTACACGTGTCATCTTACCCGAGTTCTACTAATATCTCCAATTTCTTCCTCACCTTATCTAATCCAACATCATTTTCCTACCATGTAGGATAAGGGTTGGTGGAATGTAATTCATAATCATTAGAATTAGATGTGGGAACTAATTAAATAAAAATTTCTTTAGGTGTTGAATGAATAAGTAGGTTGGGAAATGATTTTTAGCTGATAGACTACATATAGTGTGAGATTTGAGCCTTCAAAATATCAGGTAAAATGTAATACCCCTCTGTTTTGCTTCTTGTTTGGTTTGCTTTATGCTACGGTTGGTTGCAATTACTTTGATACTGGATACATTTTGTTATGATGTTTTGATCTTTACTATTGAGTGACAAATATTATTGTGGGATGTAGTTATCTGATTATTGTTTCACATGCATTATGGATTAATGATGTTGTAGAGTTAACATGAGATGTTATTATGAGATTACTAGATTATGATGGAAGTGTCAGTTTCAATGAGTGTATGGGTGAAGAGGACGAGTTCGCATCACTCGCTTGCGAGCGCCCTGCGAATCCGTGATTTCTTCTTCACGGTGTGTATTATATGCTGGATATATTGTACGATGTTGTTTACTTGGTTGCAGGATTGCAGGTACATGACACCGACTCCACCTGGTTTCACAGGTTTGAGTGTGTCGATCCAACGGTTAAGTTGAACGAGAGATAGTAGCTAGGTAACATGTGTCAAGTCTACACCCTAGCCTTAGTGTGTCATCAGTTGTGTGGGTCGAGTCATTGTCTGTCTTGCTTTGATGTTATTTAATTCTGAAGCATTCTTGATTTGGAAATAGATATTTAGAATAATTGCATTTAAATCATGTTGATGATTATTTAATTTAAATAATGCAATGTGGATAAAAGTTTATATTTAAATTAATTAATTATATTTACATTATTTAATTAATTAAATTTAATCCAAGGGGGTTGAGTTTAGTTATTAAATAATTAAATTAATTAATTAAACGTGATGTAAGAGAGTGAAAGAAAATAAAAGAATTAAAATTAATTTTGGAATTTAATTTCAACGTGTGGGAATTAAATTAGAAATTGTAATTAAATGTTTATTTGGGAAATTAGTTGCATCTTTGAAAATTAATTTATTATTTGAAATTGCATTTTAAATTGAAAGTGGGTTTTCGAAAAGTGAAATTGAAAGTGAAATTGAAATTGAAATTGAAATTGAAATTGAAATATTTAATTTGCATGTAATGTGAATTAGGTATTTTTGATTTATAAAGAATACATGTTTTAATTTTAGGGTAGAAAAATCTTTAGGAAAATTCATTTTTACAGCAAGGAAGAAATTTTGGAAAATTTGCACAAGGGTTTGAAGAAAGTATGATTGTAGAATTGATTCAAGGAAAGATTGTTTACATTTGTTTGGTTTTGGATTGGATTCATTGGAGGATTGAAGAAAACTCAGGAAATCTTTGGAGGAGGCTTGCATCAGGAATTCATCTCTTCCTGTAGCTTCTTGTACCAGGTTTTCCTCTTTGTATTTTATTGTTCTTGATTATTTTTTTTAAAATAGTAGTGATTAAAGATTTATTTGTTAAATCTGTTTTAGAAAATAAACTTGATATTAGAAAAAAAGAATTAAATAAATTTACAGCCTTTGCTTGTGAAAATTCTTGAGTGAAAATTGTGAAAACCTTAGTTGAATTTAAATTATTTGGAGAAATTGATTTTATTGTTATTAAAATTAAACATAGAGATTGAACAATGCATTTAGAATGTTTTTAGAAAATGAAACCTTCTGTTTATTATCAAAAACGGATTTTAAAATCTGCAATATAATTATATTTTCATGGTAAAATGGTTTGATTGCGTCGCCTATAACTTCACTTTTACAAACTGGGTTTTCAGGAAATTTAAAGGGTTTCTGCATTTTGAAATTTTCTTACCTCTATCCAAAAATCGTAAATACCCAGATCGTAGTTTTTGAGTTATGCTTAAAACATAAGACTACTATTAAGTTATTTTTCCCATGGCTGTTCTGAAAATAAAATAATAATAAATTGAGATTTATAAATATTAATATTTTATGTATTATTATTATAATATTAAAATATTATTTAATAATATTTTATATTATAATTTATAATACTAAAGTATTATATTTATTTATATTATTTTAAATAAAATTTGTATATTAGATTAGTGGAATTAAAATTATAAACATATGGGAAATTATTGTTATTTTAAAATGGCTTGTTAAAGTTTAATTGAAAGAGTTAAATATTTGATTTAAAGAATGCAATATATTATTGAATAGAGATTTAAAATTGGATTGATTAGTGTATATGGAAAAAGGATAGAGAAACAATATGTTATTATATTAAAGTGATTGAATGTGTTGAATAGAAAATTGAATGAGATGTAAGATTTGGTTAGGAAATGGAAAGAATTTACTTGCATGGATTTGTGTCGATTTAAAAGTAAATTAAGAAATTGTTTTATTGATGAAGCAATCAATTATGTTATTTATTAATTTCTATTTAGATTAATTGAATCATTGTGATTGGATTATAAAAGAGATATGGATTTAGTATATCCAAAAGCAGTATCTTCCTCATGCTTATCTTAAAGGATTTAATTCTCTGTATTCAGTAAAGGGAAGTAAGTCTAATTGTTTTAGATTTTCAATAATGAAAAGGGAAATAGGGGTTATGATTATTTTAGATGATCTAGTTATTGTGTCTTTGACTTTGTCAACACTACCTATTGAATGAATATGGATTTAGGAAATCCAAACATTAGATTTGATTGATGACTTGAATGCTTTTGTTGCTATGTCGTCAAGTTGCATTGTTGGTTTTGGGATTTAGTGTTAGTCCTAAATTATAAGTCTTCCAGAAGAACTTAGAGGATAAGGGTTGTTGAATCTTTATGCCATCCAGTTGTTTTCCCTTGGGTAGTGCATGTTCAGTTTTACCCGGTTTTCATGAACGGGGATGTTTGCACCTCCTTGGTTTAGGAGCGGATTATGGGATCCGTGTCTCCTTGTATGGAGTGATCTTGTTATGTGGTTTCATCTTGTTGCCTCCTGTGAAAGGAGTGGACTATGTGTTGTTGCCTCCAAGATGTTTGGAGTGAGATCTTTTGTACCTCCTGTGAAAGGAGTGGACTATGTAATTGTTGCCTCCAAGATGTTTGGAGTGAGTTTCTATTATTTTATGTGTATGGTTATTTGAACATACTTGATCTTTTTTATGTCTGGAAGCAATGTGACCTATGTCAGTGATGTTGGAGTTGTACTTGTATTGTACTTGATTCGTACTTGTATGGTGAATGAGTTGTACTTGTTAATTCATTTGGTTGGTTATAATAGTATGAGTCAGTTTGAATCTGCCTTTGGTTAGAGGTAGTAGAATCTTTGTCCATGTTACTTTGTTACTATCTCCTAGAATGGGGGGTGGGCCTTCAGGTACCACATTGGTAGGGTGGAACATGCACCAAAACCGTTGGGTCCCCATCTATCTTCAGTATTTGGTGGCGAGACATCCATATTGTTGTAATTTCTTCCATTGTAATATTTTAATTTGTATAAGTTATTTTATCCCTCTTTGTAAGAGGTGGAGTTATGTAATTGTAATCTTATATACTATTGTCTCATTCTGGGAATGAGTGATGTAACTATTGGATTAAGATAATGTTTATGAGATTGTATCTTGGTTGATTATCTTATTATGTTATGTGGTATTCTTATGATGTATGATGTTTATTTCATACAGTTCATACTACTATGGTTATATGTAATATGTATGTGTGGGTTTAAGTAATCCTAACCTTGTAGCCTTAGAGGTTGTTGTTAATTAATAAGTGGATGTGTATGTTAAATGCACTTTATAAAAAAAAAAAATTGGTTCATTTAAGATGTTAATTGCAACTTCCTTTAAGGTTACTTGGCGGGGCATTACATAAAAGCCTCCAAAATCTCACTTATCACATACAAGCTAGATAGATATTGATTTGATACTTGAATGGGAACATTCTATTTCTATTTGTAGTATTTTTTGTCAACTTGATGACAACTCTCTTTTTTCATTTGCATTGCTTTATGTTTTAAATCTATATGCAAATATTTCATAATCAGAATTTACAATGCATTCATGCAAAAACACATACTCTCTAATATATTAAGATATATATAGTTTTCTATCGATCGGTAGAGCAGTTACCAAAGCTAGATGGGCACTAAGGACCTTTAGGATAAATTATTGTATGGTTAATTATCTTTAATGTCTTTTGGGTTAGATAAAAGAAATGATAATTTCTTTATAAAACTATCATGGTTCAAATAATTTAGATTGTTATCAAGTTTTTACTAGTGAGTTTGAGAACTTTATACATGAATTTTTAAGTCGTGTAATATTTATTATTAAATTTTAATTGATGTTAAAAAAATTTGTTAAGAAAAATTGATAGTTGAATTCTATAAGAGATTTTTTGATGTAAGTAATTCATAACATATTTTTGAACACTTGAAATTTGATAATTTGATTGAAGTAATTCACAAATTTCAATTTTTATGCAATTTTAATTGTTTTGATTAAGCTAGCTTTGCATTTATCATGTGAATTTGCTAACTTTTTGTTTGACTGTGTAGGAAAAAAAAGGGACAGTGATTTTTTTTGTGCCAGATCATTCCATACTAGCACATGGAATCGTTAAATACAAAATCATCACAATTGAAATAGTTGCAAAATTTTCATTCAATTTTTAATCTCCAAATATGTAATACAGTCATCGTGTAAATTTTCCAAATCATAATTAAACTTACTGCAAATCTTTCATTCGATTTCCAATCTCCGAATGTGTATTACAAATATTTTGTTTATAATTCAAACAATATTGTATATATTTTACATTACACTTATTTTCCATGTTTACTTCTATATATTTTTCTATCATTGTAACCCTTGCACCCCCCTGGTGTAAGTGCTAGTTACTACATACAAACCCCTTGGAGAATCCTTTACATATCTTCCATTATTGCAAACCTATGCCAAAATGGAAGCTTTGGAATAGTCCATCAAAGCATAACAAAAGGAATTATGTCATATGTTGTAATTACAAGTGTTATGGTATACTCTTATGTGAAATGGGGAATAGAGGTTAATCAATGGAGCTAACGAAGTGTTTTAAGGGTAGTTTTGAAAAATGTTATGTGGTATATATGAACGATCGTGACTCATTTTAATTATCTTTAACCTTTCATAAAAGGGAAAGTCCTTCAATTTTAAATAAGGACTATGAATGATCAAAACAATATGGCATGAAAAATATGACCTTCTTATGAGTCTTTTGAATTTTATACAAGTGTATGTATGATATTTAAAACATGTCAATTTTATTAATTTATGGATATTAAAAAGAATGATTTATAGGTTAATAATTATTTTATTGTCGATGTATTACATAGTACTATAAAGGCATGAAGTCATAATAGGTGGAATTACACTCACCATTTGAATATTGCATATATCATGATGTAATCTACTAGGTCTCATGAGTTATTAAGTACCTACTTAATATTTATTTGATTTGGAAAGTAAAAAATCATTATTTTAAATTATTATTGATTAGTGTTTTGTTTATCAATAAGAATATAATATAGAGAGTTATTTGATCATAGTGTTGTAACTAGGAGGAATATTTTTAGTTGTGGTTTATCTCAAAACAATTTTTTTTCAACATTTTCCTTATCTAATGTCAAAAATATGTGAATGGTTGTAAATGCTTCCAAAAATACTAATAGAAAAAATAAACACATCCTTTCCAAACTAGCTCCATGAAATATACTTACTTGTGTTGGGAGAATGAAGAAGATCAGTCTTTGTGTTGTCATTGATGTCACCATGTTGATTAAGGTGTCAGGTTGGTTTGGTACTGTGAACCAATATGAAGAACATGTTTACATCCTCTGGTGTTTTGGTCTGGTATTTTGGTCTGCATTTCCCCTCCAATGATCATTGTTGTTTGCAATTTTGGGAAAAGGTTTATGAATGATGGAAGCGTGTAAGTATATAATCTTGTATGCTCATATGATCATATGGTGAGTTGGCATTGGTTTGGTGTTTCATTTTGTTATTAGGTCTATCCATGGCCGACCTAATAAATAGTTAGTGAAATAATGGTTTAATTTGTGTTGTGAATATATGAGAAACCTATCTTTGGTCGAATCTAATAGTTATATTTTTGGTAAATATGTGGTGTATCCAGTTAGGCTGACCTAATTGATGCCTATGGAAAAAGTCATATATATATAGGATGATTTGGAGATTAAGGTGAGCGAAGTGCGAGTAGTATGTGAACATGAAGAAGAGCGAATATTAGTCTGCTGGAATCCGAATTCTTTGAGAATCAAAGGAATTGAATCTGCACTTGTGAGGTGTAACTCCATTAGTTCATATTATGGTTGTAAGCCATTTTGTTACTACAATCCTTTTGTAGGCAGTGATCCTCCTTGTTTAGATAGTGATTCCTATCTGTAAGCAATGAGCTTTTGTACCTGGCAGTGAGCCTCTTTTGTATTCAATTTTGGAACTACTATATATTGTGAGCTAATCCTCATCGTGGGTTTTCCCTCATTGGGTTTTCCACATAAAGTTCTAGTGTCTATGTGTTGTGTGGTTTCATATTTTTTTATTACTCTTTCTCACCTTTTTTTTTATATGCATTAGAGTAATTGATGATGTTTGTTCAATAAGTTTGAGAATATATTGATTCATCCCCCCTCAGTATCTTGGATATTCAACAATTGGCATAAGATCCCTGGTTCCTCTAAGGAAGATCTTGCAGATTGAACAAATGGATAAAGAAGAGCTCTGGGCTACTCTTGAATATCTTGACAAGGCATAAATTGAAAACAAATATTTGAAACAAAATATTGATGAGGCAAATGAATGCATCCAGAAATTGAAAGAGCAATTGAAGAAATTCAAAGAAAGACATAGAAAAGTGAGTGAGCAACTGAAACAAGCAAATGAAGAGATTATCAAACTAAAGGTGAAAGTGGAAGAAAAGAAGAGAGTTGAGGAGTGTCTGAATACAGTGGTTCAAAGTAAGTCTAATGTATTCTCAAGGCTTGAACAAGAAGCGATGAACCTTAAACTAGATTTGGAGAAAGCAAAGCTTTGTGAAATTTTTTTCAAGACAAGCTCCACCAAGCTTGATGAATTGATGGTAGGACATAGACCTTCTAAAGAAAAAGGTAGTTTAGGAAATGAAGTTGGTGAAAATATACATAACTCAAATCTAGTGGACAATTAAAAGACTCAAGATAAAGGGAAGTAGAAAATAAATCTAGGAAGAAGATTGCCCATCAGACAACCAAATGCTCAAAGGTACCCATGTTCTAATGGTGTTTTCTTTTCATGTAATAAATTTGTTCATAATGCATCTAAGTGTAGGAGTAGGATGAATTAGTCTTTTGGTCCCTTCTTCGGACAATGCTATGCATGTAAGAAGATTGGACATAGAGCTAGTGAATGCAGAACTCAGACAATGAATTGGTTTAATGGAGGAAGAATGAATCAATATTTTGATGGCTACTACTATACTTGTAACAAGTTTGGACACAAAGAAAATCAGTGTAGATCAAGGATTAATAGAAGTCAAACATACCAAAGAATTTTTTTTTGTTACAATTGCAACCAATTGAGACATATTTCAAGGGTATGTAGAAGTAAAAAGGGAAAGCAGTCTACTCCGATAAAGGAAAATAAACCTGTGAATAAGATTGAAAAAGATAAGATTTAGCAAGCAATGAAACAATATATGAAAGAAGAAAGAAGAACTGGAGATGACAGTTGCATCTGTTCCCTCATTTGATGTAGATGATTCCTCTGGGAATTAGACTTAGCATGGTCTTAGGGGGAGCTTTAGCAAAAAAATATTCGGACCCCCTGGAAATTTGGTGTGTCAATGTTGGCACAAGGATATGCTGTAAGAAACGGATGGAAATAGGTTATGCAAAAGAAACCGGAATAAAATTTGCAAGCATGTTCATTTTCAAAGTGAATTAGGGTTTCTCAGTGTAGAAGAAGAAGGGTTTTAATCAAATTTTATCAGCTTATTGCATTTAATGCGAATTAGGGAAAAGCGATAGTGTATAAAGAAAAAATCACAAGTCATTTTTTATCACCTATGCATTTGAAGAACTCGAAGAATGACTTGGAGTAATATTGAAGCGATCTTGAAGCAATTTGGAGAAATTCTGAGAGATCATTGTGAACAATCAAGAACAAGTGACAAAATTTTTCTCTCACGGCTATAGAGGAAGGTAAAAGAAGAATATTTTTTGTTAAATTTGAAGAAGTTAAGTACATTGATGAAATCTATTAATAGGGGATCAAGTGGAAATAATCCACTAAGGCTGAAAGGAGTTGAACTGGAATAATTTGATCACTGAAAAATAAAGGAATGGAATTAGGGTTAGAGTCAAATGATTTGTAGAACATAAAAACCCTAGGCATGGATTTATGGGGAGAATTCCCTTGGTTTAAAGATAGAGAATCGATCTTGTTCCTATTGAGTAAAATCAAGGATGGAAGCATTGTGTTGGACAAACCCTACCCTATTAGGAAGGAAGCAATTGAAGTTGTCATCGAGTTATGCAGTGTTGGTGACCTCCCTGGAAAGAAAATAGTAAAATACAAAGAGGTGGAGGAGCTAATGGGAATTGAAAAAGACTCCCGAGCCTTGCTGATAAATACTATTTTTGACCCCGCCATAAGGTATGTTGCGTATGGAATCTCTTACAAAATTTATTTTAGAAACCGCGATGGCTCCACTTTGACTATTGTCATGTATCTGGCACACAAAATGGTGAAGGAAAATAAAAAATTTGATCTGTGTAGCTTGATTTTGGAAAACCTAACTGAAAATGTATGAATTTCGTTGGTCGAGGGATACCCATTCCATTTTGGGTCTTTGCTTACATGCTTGGAATTCTAATTTTTGGGATCGCTACTGAGAAAATAAAATGTTGAGTGGGAATCTAGAGTCCCTATTGGAAAATAAATCTATAGATATTTGGGAGGCATGGAGGACAATGCAAGTGCCTATAAAGTCTTTTTCTTTGTAAGACCCCTCCGTTTTGGCTCTTTTGATAAAACAGTGTTTTGTTTGGTTATGTTTTGTTTTCTGTTAGTACCTTGTCTATGGTACTCAGTTACTATTAATATCTATCTTTATCGTGATTTGTTGTGATATTTTGTTGTGATGGTATTTGATCCTAATGTTATCATTATGTCATGCTTTGGATTAGCATAGTGGATAATTGAATTAATGATGTTTATGCTTTTGATCATATTAATGATGTTAGATTCGTCAATTAGTAAGACTGTATTGGTGAAGGGGACGAGATTGCATCACTCGCTTGCGAGCATCCTGCGATCTCGAGATTTCCTCTTCACAGTGTGTATTTTATGCTGTTCATATTATATGTTGTTGTTACTTGATTTTCAGGTTGACAGGTACAGGACATCGACTCCACCTGGTTTCACAGGTTTGAGCATGTCCAATGCCCAATGGTATTTGATTGGGAGATAGTAGCTAGGTTTCCCATGTCAAGTCATCACCCTAGTCATAAGTGTGTTGTCGGTTTTAGTCTGGTTCGGTTGTTTTAATATTGTTTAAATTGTTAGGATTTTATTTAATTGCAAGTTGAAAAGGGTAATTAAATGACTTTATGTATTTAAGTTATTGATTAAATTAATCTAGTTATAATGTGAAAAATGTTATTTAATTTATTAATTAATTTAATTTAATTAATAAAATAATTAATCTTGGATTAGATTTATTTTATTGATTAATTAAATTAATTGTGTTGATTTGAATTAAGTTATTCATTTTGGAAATTAATAGATATTTTGAATTGAAATTAAGTTTGAAAATTGAAAAAAGGGTTTTAATATCATTTTTGAAAATTTTAAATGCAAAAAAAAAATTGAAATTAGAGATATTAATATATTTTCTGTTTTGTTTTAGAAAAAAAGAAAAGTTGTTCATTTTGGAGGATTTTTGCTCTAAAACCCTCTCCTTGTCATTTTCTTTAAAAATTGGAATTGGATGCATTTGTGGATGGAAAGAGATGGGTTTTGTTTTGGATTGGATAGGAATGGGTGGAGGATTGCTCGGGTGTCTGGATTCTTCATCTGTCTTTGTGTTTTCCAAGCTTTGTGTGATTGTGTGTGGCAACAAAATTGAGGTAAGTTCATTTTTTCTTCTCCCTTTGATTGTGTTTTGTCATTTAGAGGTCATGCTCACCCTTAAGGGAGCATAGGACTTCCCATTTAGATTTCAAATTGAGCAAAATTAGTTCATTTAAATTATTTTGTGATTTTTTTGGAAAATGTCAATTTGTGCCCTCATCATGGCAATTTTTTTTCAAAATCATTGAAAAGTGAAATTGACGTTAAAAGTGTGTTATTGGGCATATTTAGAGCCAAAGGGTATTTTTAGAAAATTGAAATTGAAACTTTAAAATTTGAAGCTTTTCATCAATGGAGTTTTTGGGAATTTATGGTTTTCCAATGTAAAATAAAATTAGAAAAATTGAAATTGTGCATGTTTTATGATGAATTTTAATGCGGGGATAGAATTATCCCTATTAATTTTCGAGTTAGAACCAAGTATTGCTAGAATTTTTGGTTTTTGAAATTTAAAATTTGAAGAAATTTCAAGCTATTTTAATGGTGTTTTGAAGAAATTTTTGGTTATTGGCCATTTAAAAAGTTGGAAAATTTTGAAAGTTTTAAGTGAATTATGATGTCTTGGAATGTGTGAGTGAAGGTGTACCTTGTGAAATTTTGAAAGAAAATATTTTATAATATTTTATATTTTATATATTATAATTTATTATATTTAAAATATTTAAAAATAATATTTAATATTATATTTTATAATATTAAAATATTTAATATTAAAATTTTAAAGTTTACATATTATATATATATATATATATATATATATATATATATATATATATATATTTAATGGTTGTTTTTTTTATAACGGTATATTTAAAGGTAATGGAGGAAATTTTAAATGTTTAAATGATGATTTATATATTTATATTAAACTGTCGATTCAAATAATGGCATGGTTTAATAATTACTTTAAATGATGATTTAAATACTTAAACATATCTAAATGATGATTTAATTATTTAAATATATATATATATATATATATATATATAATGAGTTAGGGATTTAAGTGTTGGTTTAAATTTCATCTTGTCTGAAAGAGACGTATGTTTAAATCAGTTTTATTGAGAAATAGATTACTGATGTTAATAAGGGAAATGGATTTAGTAAATCCAAAATTAGTTTAATTCCTTGCAACTTGCCTTCGTGGTTACTTCCTCTATGTTCATGTTTTGGAGAATGGGCTATGTGTCGTTAAAATGTAAGTCTTCCAAATGATCCTAGAGGTTGGGGGTTGTCGTTTTGTAATGACGACCGTTTGTTATTTCCTTGGGTAATGCATGAAGTTATGTCATTGTTATTACCCGTTTCCCATGAACGGGGATGTTTTGTGCCTCCTGTGAAAGGAGTGGATTATGTGAGTTTGTGCCTCCTTGTAAGGAGTGGTTTTGCTATTGTTGTTACCTCCAATGTTTGGAAATGGATTTGATTTATGTTGCCTCCTAAGAAAGGAGTGGTTGTGATATCTTGTTTTTTTTCACTTTGTACCCTTGATGCTTGGATGTTATGTGTGTTGTCAAGTAGAAGAGTGGCTTCCGTTTGGGGTCAGAGCCTAGAAGAGGTAAGATTGGGTAACCTTCAGAAGTGGTGTAATTAAGTGATAACTAAATCAATATACTTAGAAGTTTGGGTAGTACTACACACTAAAAAGATAATTATGCCTCACTCATAGAATCAAGTGCTCGTTTAGACTTGGGATGAGTGGGAAGGCCTGGAATGGCAAGGTCATCTATCTTGTCTGTACGAAAGGTATTTGATTCCGCATGAGTGAGTATGGGGGCCAGGAATTTGGTAGAGGCCACCAGGATAACCCTTAGTGGGGGCCGGAGCCTAGGAAGGATCCCAGAGGATAACCCATGATGAGCTATGTGATGACACTCTGTCTAGGACAATAGTTGGTGCTTGATCTTGTGGGTATGGTTTCCTTAACATACCTGATGTGACCATAGTTGGTACTCGAGTATTATGTGTATGGTTCTCTTAACATACTTGTCCTACTTTATTTTTGGAAGCAATGTGACCATGTAGAGTTGTCCTTGTGTGTTACTCGTGATGCTCTTGAGTTGTACTTTTTTTGTACTTATGTTGTAGTATGTGGTACTTGGGTTGTACTTGTGATGTGCTTGGGTGGTACATGTGATTGGATGTGTCAGTTTGGTTCAATGGTGATTTAGCCTATGTCTAGAAGTAAATGGTCTTGGCTAGGATTCCTTGTTACTATCTCCTAGCATGGGGGGTGGGCCTTTGGGTTCCACTTGGTTGGGTGGCATGCACCTTAATCCGTTGGGTTCTATCTTCATGTTCATGTGGACGAGACTTCCAGTTGGAGAGCTCGTTGGTTTCAGTATCAGTTCTTGGTTTATTCCATTTCAGTTGATCTTGTATTATTTACCCCTCTTGTTATCGAGGTGGATTTTGTAATTGTAATCCTATTTATTGGACTTGCCTCATTCGGGGAATGAGAGTTGTAATTGTAATATTTAATTATGGATAATTGAATTGAAAGTTATCTTTATGCTTGATGTAATTATCTTTTGGAATGCACGTGTTTAATTTATTTAGTAATTAAATGACATGTTTTATATTCATGTTGTTGTTGTGGGTTGTTATGTTTTCTCAGTCTCGTAACCTTAGGGGATGTTTGCATTCGGAAGTGAACTTGTATATTAATCGTACTTAAACAAAAAAAAATTAGCTTGTTTAAGTAGTTGTTTGCAAATTCCTCTAGGGTTGTGTGGCGGGGTGTTACATTCTTATCCTTACAAAAGGATATGTGCTCTGAGATGACTATATCTAGTCGGTTTGAGGAGGGTTCATCCTCCGATACAAAGGAATTGGAAGTTGTTATTGGTGATTCCCCTTCAGAATCTAAGAAGAGAAAAGTTATCACATAAGATATCATCATCATTCTAAAAGAGAAGGAGAATGAAGAAGAATCCCAGCTTGGATCTAAATCTTATGATCTAGATGATATCTGGACAATGTTAGTTAAAGGTAAGATGAAGAAAATTGGTGAATTATGGAATGTATCCTTTCTGGTGAATAGACTCAAGATCGATGATGCTCTGGTTGAGCATCTGCTTAGAAAAGGTATTGATGTTTCAAGTATTTTTGATTCTTTGATGGATAATTTAGTTGAAGTTGTTAAATAGAGAATGTTACTGGAAGGTCTGGAAGGATGTAAGTTAGAATCCATTGTTGATAAAAGATGTGATAAAGATAAGAATAGGTTATTTGAACACATTATTGAGACAATAAAATGCATTAAAGAGATGTCAAATATCTTCAAGTACTGTCTCTAATGGCCTGTTGTAGTTAACAATTTCAGAAGTAAGATTGAAGCAATTGAATTTGAAATGAACAGCATTGAAAAGAATTTTGATATCTTTAAAGACAAAGAAGGAAAACAAAGAATGAGATTTGAATAATTACAAGTAGAGTTTATTACTGTTCAAAGACAAAGAGAAGATGTGGTGAAAACCTTCTGGATTGTGAAGGAAATTGTTGAGTTCTAGTTAGATCATCTTTTCAGAATACTCCATGATGCAAAAGATTGTGAAAGCCAATGCTCATCCACAAATTGGTCATCCTCTTTCACATCGTTGGTTCCGCTGGACATCTTGTGCACTAGAATGGATTCGGCTATGATAGCTTGGAAATAGATTCTTCCAATTATCAGAGAGAGATACAAGAAGGTGTTTTAGGTGAAGAGTTATTTTTACTTGAATGTTCAATTTTTTGTTGTGGAAAAAAGGAGGAGAGAAAAGAAAAAGTGAAACGGAAAATAAAAACAGATGAGAAGAAAAGTTGAATTGATGAACAAAGGGAGAGTTTTTTGGAAGGTTTTTGAGTTTTGGAAGCGTTGTAGTTTTGAAATTTTGAGAACACAATGTCACCATGTACATATGTTTACATCCTATTTTTTGGTCACCCTTTGCCATTGATGTCAAAGGGGGAGAGATTTGGAGAGATTGGGAGAGATTTTGGAGAAATTATAGGTGAAATATTTTTGGAAAGATTGTCATACACTTTTTTGGCACATGTTGCCATCAATGACAAAGGGGGAGATTATTGGGAGAATGAAGAAAATCAGTCTTTGTGTTGTCATTGATGTCACCATGTTGATTAAGGTGTCAGGTTGGTCCAGTACTATGAACCAGTATGAAGAACATGTTTACATCCTCCGATGTTTTGGTCTGATATTTTGGTTTGTATTTCCCCTCTATTGATCATTGTTGTTTGTGGTTTTGGGAAAAGGTTTATGAATGCTAGAAGCGTGTAAGTATACAATATCATATTCTCATATGATTGTATGGCAAGTTGGAATTGGTTTGGTGTTGCATTTTATTATTAGGTCTATCCATGGCCGACTTGATAAACAGTTAGTGAAATAATGGTTTAATTTGTGTTACAGATATATGAGTGACCTATCTTTGGTCCAAGCTAAAAGTTATCTTTTTGGTAAATATGTGTTGCATCTAATTAGGCTGACCTAATTGATTCCTATGGACAAAGTCATATATATATAGGATGATTTAGAGATTAAGGTGAGCGAATTGCGAGTAGTATGTGAACATGAAGAAGAGTGAATATTATTTTGGTGGCATACAAATTCTTTGAGCATCAAAGGAATTGAATCAACACTTGTGAGGTGTAACTCCATTAGTTCATATTTTGGCTGTAAGCCATTTTGTTATTGTAATCCTTTTGTAGGAAGTGAGCCTCCTTGTTTGGACAGTGAGTCCTACCTGTAAGAAGTGAGCCTATTTTGTATCTAGTTTTGGAACTACTATTTATTGTGAGCTAATCTTCATCGTGGTTTTTCCCTCATTGGGTTTTCCACGTAAAATTATAGTGTCTATGTGTTGTGTGGTTTCATATTTTTTTATTACTCTTGCTCATCTTTTCTGTTATATGCATTGGAGTAATTGATGATTTTTGTTCAATAAGTTTGAGAAGATACTGATTCACCCCCTCTCAGTATCTTAGATATTCAACAACTTGAATGTGGCAATTTGAATTTATGAGTATTTTGAAGCTACTTCATGATATAAACTTGCATATGTATTGGTTGAGCATGAATAGGTTTCTAATCAAGTTCTACATATCTTCTAAAATAACCTATAAAAATTATTATTATAGCCTAACTATAACATACCCAATATTTTCCCATCAATTTGCACCTATGTTTTAACTCAAAAAATGAATAACACAAGTTTCCAAAAACATGTAAATGAAAATTTTCCGTTTCAATAACATAATTCCACATTGCATAAATATTTTCCACATATCATTGCATAAATGAAATAATATTACATAATTACAAGTAGATGAAAATCATCTTTTCAAATACATATTACAATTGATCCATGATCATGTTCATATACAAATTTATAACTTACAAGAGTTCAAGGTCAAGGTTTCCACCTATGGATCACACATATTCATCTTCTTTTTTTTCACAAGCCTCAACTTCCAACTGCAAGAGGGAGAGCATCACCCAAGTTCTTTTCCTCCAACCATGGAATCAAGTGTTACCCCACACATCTCCTAATCGGTAGATGGCCCTACCCTTCAACGAAGATTTTAGTATGGAAACCCTTTATACATGCCCACCTAAGCATGGTTTCGTGTGCTACCTAACTAGTTATTGTCATACTATGGATACCCGCCAACTATGCATGACACTCCCGACTAGCTAAGCAATCTTGGCTCACAATGAATCGATAAAGTGTATGCAATGACTTCTACACTTACTTTAACCAAAGTTTTCATATAAGTATATAACAAATCCACTTTCTATGAAATGGTGTCAAATGTTAACCCACCCCCTCACTCAACTTGGAAACTCTAATGACTTATGAAAACTCTTTTAGTGGTTTGACCTCAAGATTTAAATAAAAAAAAGAAGATTCCATACAAAAGTGGTAACACACTTATATTGATCCTACCATGACCAATGAAATAGTGAAGGCTAACTACACCTGATCTATATGAATTCAAGGCATATTTAACCCACTAAACATTAATCCCAATAAGATCATTCACTATAAACAAAGACAAAGAAGCTATTCAAACTAACATTCTAAATCATGAAAGCTTGAAAAACCTCTAATCTAAGACATTGAAACTTATCCTATTAGGGGAGTGGTGTCACATTGATGTGGAATGGCGACCCTTTCCCAATCCCTTGGATAATGAGATGTGTATGAAAACATGATTTAAAGCTAAATGAATATGATGCAAGCTATTTTAACATGATTTATGCTAAGATGATTGATAAGGGTGTATGTAAATCTACTCTAAATGTATGCAAGCTTAAAAGGATTAAAATCCTAATTAATAAATAAGCTAAATGTATGCATCTATGTTATCATGGAAGCCATTAATGGAAGATAAGCTAATATGCAAGTAAATAAAGTTAAAATGATGTTAAATGTGAGTGCAAGTGCAAATGATTTTAATAGCTTAAGTTTGTTGTTAAAAGATAGATCAATTTATCTCTGAATGCTTTATTCATAAGAAGACAAATGAGAACTGGAGGGTTAAGATTGAAAAAGCTAATAAATGGTCAAAAAGGAAAGAAGATGGAGGCCTAGATCATGGATTCTCATCAAGGGTTGAAAATGAAAGTTGATATTTAATCAAGGGTTTACATTCATCTAAACAAACACACTTTTAACCTATACAAGAGGTCACAAGTTAACTGGCACAAGAAGTTTTGAGTTAACTTGCACATAAAGTTTTGTAAGAATATTCTCATAAGTGAGGAAATAGATATTTTTTAAATCAAAATAAAGTTTAATTATGTAAAAGGGGAAGGAATATTTCATGATAATATTCCCCTTTTGGAGGAATGTGTAAAGAAGGAATATTCTCTTGGAATATTGCCTTGCAAGTGGGATAATTTGTAAATTTGATAATTAAAACAAAGTTTCAATTACGCAAATTAGGGGAATTATATGATATTCATTAAATAATTGATTTAATGGAGATCAAATGAAAAATCAATGGATGAGATTGATTTGATCTATCAATGGTCACAAATGAAAGGAGGATGAAACATGGATCAAGGATTCTCATCAATGGATGAGAATCAAAGATCACATGGATCAAGAAAAGATCAAGGGATCACAATCGTACAAGCAAACACACTTTGCAACAACTTTAAAATGTTGTTTCAAAGTTTGTTTGGAGTAATGATTACCTTTTTTAGAGGAAAATAAGAGAATATTCTTTTGAAATATTCCCTATGTAAGTGGATGAGAGGGAAATTAGAAATTTAGTTAATTAAAACTAAATTTGAATGTGCAAGATGAGGAATGTGAGGATATTCATTAAATTATCGATTTATTTAATGAAAAGGAGATGCAAATATGATATTTAATTAAATAGTTTAGGTTATTTAATTAAATAAGAGGAATTAAGGTTAAAATTAAATAATTTGCATTATTTAACTAGCACTTGCACCTTTAAGAGGTTCAAGGGATATGCCAATAGGAAATTAAAGGTAATGTTTAAACTTATTTTAATATTACTTAATTAGTTAGTTATGGTAAATCATGAAATCATCAAAATTGAAACAAAAGTAATACTTTTACTTTAAAAACATCTCATTTGATATCATTCGAGTTAAGAAAAACTAAGTTAAAATTAGAGTTAATTTTAAGATTAGAATTAGTGTTAGTGTTAGAATAAAAGTTAGGGATAGGCTTGGAATTAGTGTTACTGTCAGAATTAGTGTTAGTATTAATATTAGTGTTATTATTAGATATTTATGTACAATTAGTGCTAGTTATAGGATTAGGGTTATGATTAGGGTTTGAGTTTTAATTGAACTTAGAATTAAGGTTAAGTTAAATTTGTGTCAATGTTATAGATAGGATTAGAATTTCAATTACAATTAGTGTTATTATCATATAATTTTAATAAAGTTAACTTAATGTTATATATGCTAGATTTAGAATTAGTGTTAGAGTTAATGAACTAAAATAAGCGTTAGTGTTAAAATTAAGATTAGTGTTAAGACGTAAAATCAAAGAGAGAAAAGATTCTTATTGTTCAACTAAGTACTAGTTGGCATATCCTTAGATGTGAGACAAGTAAACAGACTACATTTAAGAAAGATTGAGAAGAGAAGGTTTATATTTTTGAACCACAAGGGAAGAAAGTAAAGAAACATTTTATCCTTGAAGATTCAAAGTACACAAACATCTAAACTAAGTATGAGAAAACACCAAAATTTAATGCCAAGGTAGAGTTATCAGAGAAAACAAATTAAAAAGAATTATAAGAAAATACTAAAGTTAACTTGAGATATAGAATTATTTAAGAAAAAAAAATTAAATAAAAAAATAAAACACTAAAAGATTTAGGACTAGTAAATCAAATCAACAAGAGAAAGAACAACCTTCTAAAAGATGTCACCTTTCTTGAAATTAAAATAATTAATATAATCAATTGTCCCATAAGCCATTTAATCTCAAAAATATAATTATTTTAATTCAACCTCAATTTCAAAAGATACAAAAAAATAAATAAAATTATAATTTATCTTTCTTTCCTTACAAACTTGTTTAAAATATTTATTTTACCATCCTATTTACCTCATTGATTACTTGTAGACCATTATATATCAAATTAAAATTCCAAAATCACCTTACTTGATGACACTCGCAATGTGCTTTATTTATCATCCGTTGAATAATTTGCAAGAATTATTACCTAACATTAAAAATGCATTCAAGTTTGGCACACAAGATGCAAAAGGATAATTATAAAATGTTATAATGGAAACAAAACAATTTAGCCGCAAGAGGATAATTATTAAATGATAAGATGGGATAATTTGTAAAATGTTACAGTAAATATAAAACAATTCAGCCACAAAAGGATAATTGTAAAATGTTACAATGGAAATAAAACAATTTAGCCGCAAAAGGATAATTATAAAATATTGTAGTAGAAATAAAACAATTTAGTTGTAGAATGATAATTGTAAAATTTTCTAGAAGAAATAAGATAAATTAACTATATTTACAAGTCTAGATCCTCCAAAGATCCATTTACAAGCTTCCGGGCTAAAGACAATCGAGAGAGTACTCTAATTCAAAGATGCACAAGATTCAAAGAGAAAAATACACATTTCTACGACTTGAGAGAAAATTGAGACGAATTTATGACACTCATCATAAACACCTCAAGGCTTCTAGCCTTTCATAGTTGAAGCTCCTTGTCTCCTTTGCTCATTTTTGCATCACTCACGACACATAATTTCTATGCTCTCCACCCACTATCCTTTCTTTGCTTCACTTCTCCCAGTTGGAACCGCAACATGTTTACATATTTATTTATCAAACACAACAATATTGCATCTAATCTTGTGGAAGAGTTACCCATATAATTTCATGGGTGTATTTTGCCTTCACAATTATCCATGGAGTTTTAGAAAATCTAAAATTCTTCCATCCATTACAATGATCATTGATAAACCCACAAGTTCTTCTACTCACATTAAATACATAATACATACGTCTCTACTCCTTAAAATGATTATTATTTCATGCAATACTAAGATTAGGAAAGCTCCCATCATTAGAATTTGTCCACAATCTTATCCAAGGGCATAATCCTTGTAGCATTCTTCTTTAAAAAATGAAACTCCTCACAAAGGAAATGGACTTCATATCCTCAAAAAATAGTTATAGTTACCAAAGTATTGGTGCACATACAAAAACATGGCTATCAATATGAAATCAAAAGCACCTCAATCACCTACATTAGGATTAGAAATAGAATAGACTTCCATGAACATAGCAAGGTTAACAATTAATTGAGTGGAGGATTAAGAATGCAATTTTCGTCAAATAGACTAACTATTTAACTATTTTGAATATGTACAATAGAAACAAACACATTTTAATTTTTTTAACATATAAAAAAAAAACAAATTACATCATATCATATAACACAACAACAATAGATCTAAAACAAACTACAATAATTAAAACTTTAAATCATCAAACTCGGTAAAGCATATTGATCTACATATAAAAACAATTATTACTAAAAATATCTCTTTATCAGCGCATGGCTTAAAATGTTTACAGACATCTATATTGTAAACATGCAATCCATAAAATAAAAAAAACTCTCGAAAGTATGAGATTCCTATTGCATTGATACATTTGTCAAAATTATATCAGCACGGAGGCATTAGGGGTTCTTCTGGTAGTACATTGTTCTAGGTTATTTGCATTATAACAAATGTCACTGTTTGACTTTGTTTGTCTTTGGCAGGATTTCCATAATTCCAGGGATTTCATTTCATGTTCTCATAGCCAGTTTTGGGCAGATTCCTTCTTCTCGTAGCGTTGTAATTATTGTTGTCAAACATTTGGTTCTAGTACAGTCTTGAGATAATGGTTTTACATTAGTAAAAAAAAAAAATTATATCAGCACACCTGTATAGTAGCCACATAAAAATTATATTAGCCAATCCTTAATTTTGGCACCAGATAGAATACCTAATTTGATCAAACGATTAGCTTATTCAGTAAAATTCCCAAAAATATTAATTGCTACGCATCATCTCCTGGTATCTAAATATTTATGAAATGATTTAGAATTGATACCAAGCAACTATTTGTCAAAAATCAAAGAAAGAAATACCCATGAGATACAACAACACAATAACAAGATTATTCCATAGAAGTTTAGAAAATTTTAAGGAATGACACACAAATGTTGTATAGAAACAATAATAATAGCATTGTAGATTTTGAAAATGCAGGGAAAGGCAAACAACAAATAAAACAACAGGTGGTTTGAAGACACACCGTTAGATCAAAAAAGAACTGAGAGATCTAAGCCCTCTTACCATGGATGTGGTGAGCAAGTTGAATATCCTTAGGCATAATGGTGCCCCTCTTGGCATGGATGGTATACAAATTGGTATCCTCAAAAATACTAATGAGATATGCCTTTGAAGTCTCTTGCAATGTCGAAATGACAGCTCTGGAAGCATAGATCGGTCTTGAAGTCTTGTGCAATCTCTCTTATGAGTCTCTGGAAAAGTAACTTCCTTATGAGCAACTTTATGCTCTTCTAGTATTTTTGAATCTCCCGAAGAGTGGAGGTTCCAGGCTTGAAGTGATGAGGTGCTCATTTACAATATGCAATGTATTTATACACATTGTAGGTGACGAAGACATTACAGACGACGATAGTAGTTGGTAAGTATTGCATTAAAAGAAAAGAAAATATCTGAAAAAAGGATCAAACCAAATCACTTATCTACTGCATAAATGATCTGCATTTATTTAGTCACATAATACAGGGGTACAAGATGATCGATCTGTATTTACTCACTCCACCAATGCAACCAACTTCAAGGAAAATTATTTAATAGCAAGTTGTTTCTAGAGAGGGTTTTACAGGGTTGTCAAATGGTATGTCGTGTGTGAGATAGGGATTTTGATGGCTTGTGGATTGAAAAGTCCACAATAAAAGCCTATCATCTAATTAAATCAGATGAAATGTCAATGTGAGAGGGGGTGAATTAACCCAATTAGGTAAATTAGATTAATAGGTGAAAATGAGGCATTTAATTAAATAATTAGGATTATTTAATTAAACAAATAAAAAGAGGATGGGTTTGAGAAAAAAATGATTTTAGTTAGCCAATGTGATCCATCAAGACATTTTTAGGTGTCTACACCTATTGACCAATTAGGTTTAACACAACATCTTAAATACCCTCTTACACATTTGTAACATTCTCAAGACTGGAAACTACCTCTTATTCAAGTTATTTTTTTTAATAATGGGAGTAATGATTCTCCTAGTTCATTCATAATTTGTTAATACTCATGACACCATGTCACCGACTAGACACATTTGGTCTCAATCTAAAGCACTATCAATATGTCGATATATAATATCCAAAATTAAACTTTATTTGAAGATTACTACTTCATATTGAGTTTCACACTCTTTGGTATCATATCTAGTATGGCTCCATCCTTCTCGAATGCCATAACCAATTTGGTTATTCTTGACATTTAAATATCATATAAAATACTACGTTTATAATAATTTCCAATAATAATAAGTCAATGTAATAAGCTATTTAACTTCTAATAATTCATCTAAGAACCTTTCAAATTGTTGGTTATTTTTCTTGCAACCTTCAATCCTAAGGAGAAACACAGTGCCTAAACCAGAGGATTACATATTTAAGACAAGGAATTAGCACTATCAACAGATTGAAGACAAGAAAAGCCAACAAACAAGGCTATGAAAGCTTTTTGCACTTTGAGCTCCACAAGCCTCAGGAGGGTTCTCCTAATTGTAGGCCTGAATGTATGATAAAATTGTGCCAAACAAAAAATTAACAGACCTATGAAAGTGGATGGTTCAAAGATATATGAGTGATGGGTATTTTTTATTCTACTAGGTTCAAGCATAATCCCATTTGCATTGAACATTACTAAGAACAAATAACTTAGATATCTTCAATTAAAAACATAGAGGGTTACTAGGTAAACTTCTCTCAAATTCAACCTCTACACTCTTTCAAACATCATGAAGATATGTAGATCAAATATAACTTAAACAATAAAACAAAAATACCAAAGTAACATATATTTAATATGATTAAATTGTTTTTGAACATGATTTGGGTAATATCACAGATCAATGCCTAATCCTAAGGCATGGAGTCAAACCTAAGATCATGAATGCAAATTCAAACAACTTATATCAAATTAGTGGCCCTTTAACAATTAATGCCTTACATTAATTGCAACCTCTCATATTATTGCATAATCATACTTTAAAAATCCATTTCATTTCCTCATACCCATAGCAATTTGCATACAAAATTTAATTCTTTGCTTGAAGAAACCCATACACAAATTACACAACTGAAAGAAGATTGCAATGATAAATCAACATATCCTTGATTATTTAATCCATATGAAATTTGAGAATACAAAATGGAGACAACTTCTGCAATATTTTTCATCAATATGTTCAAACTAATTGACACTATTGTAGAAATCTATACATTCTGTAGTGACCCTCCTGATGACATTTCTATTCCAGTTGTTTTGAGTTGTTGATAGTCGTTAGATGTTTTTGAGACTATATTACTTTGATGTATTATGTCTTGGATTACATGAACAGTTGTGAAACTTAGTTGATGATACACTTTACCTTATGATGTGATTTTTATTTTCATGAGATGACATTATTATGATGACGTATGATGTTTTGTAATGGTTATGATGGTACTATGATGTGATTAATTTTAGATGCTATGTCTTACGTCAGTTCGGTGAAGGAGACGGTTTAGCTGTACTCATCCATGAGTTCCCTTATACGCCATGATTCTTCTTCTCGGTGTGTCTTCTATTATATATATATGTTGTTTGTTTGACCGTGTAGTGTGATGCATCTTTCAGGTACAGGAATCGACTCCACCTGCTTTGTCAAGTCTGAGCGTGCCATGGCCCAATGGAATCGTTGAAGGGAGATAGACTAGTTCTCTGTCATGAACCATCGTTCTGAAAAGAACGAGTATCATTTTGTCACCCATATGTTATGTTGTCATTTGTTTGTAATATTGTTCATTGTTTTCATGTCATGTTGTATTTACCATGTTTTCATAATGTTGATTTAGATTATTTAATGAATTAGAATAATGGTAATGTTGATTAATGATTAATTGCAATGTTTAAATTTAAAGCCTATATTTAGAATATTGAGGAATTGAATGTGAAGTATTAAAATATATTAATTGTGGAAGGTTAATTATTTGTAATTAATCTATTTGGGAAAATTTGATATTTTTGAAAATTAAAATAGTCAGTTATGTTTCTAATTGCAAAATATCTTTTCTTGCTAATGATGTTCGAAAGTTGAATTGATTATTTTAATTGCATGCAGACTGAAAGTGAAAGTGGTTTATTGCATTGTATTTTAAGGAAGAATTAATTAATTTGTAGGGGGTGGATTTTCAAAAGGAAGAATTGTTGTTTCATGGGAAAGTTTTGGTTTTTTGTATTTCTTTGAGGTTTTGTATGAGAAGCTGAAAATTGATCGTTGAAGGCTATAATCGTGCTGTGAATGTTCTGTGGATTGAATTTTGGATGTTTTCACTTTTCCATTGCTCGAATCTGGAAAGCGTTTCATGTTTTCTTCTTGCATAATTCTTGCACAATTCTTGCTAATTCTTGAATTGATGTATGTAAAACGGGTTTGTAGAATTTTGATGGTAATATGCTGCAAAAATCCTGCCTAGGTACTTGCATGCACAATAGAAAACTAAAAAATTAATGTCAAAATTGATGGAATTATTGTGAGGTAAATAAGAAAAGAAAACATTGTGGATCTAGCTATGGATTTCTAGATTCTCTCATAAATGGTTTGCGTTGTATCATCTTTGCATGAGTTTTGATTGTGTAATCTATAACCACTCCTATCCTTTATGATAGCCTCTTCCAAACCAAGAACTCCCTGGAATGCTAATTGATTGATAAATATTTCATAACCATAGCTTAATGTTTTAAACTAGAATGTATACCCTACTGATTTCCTTGTCTAAGCTCTGTAGTTTCTTATTAAACCCTGGTTGAATTTTACTATTCCTGTGGAGCTAACACACCTGTCTCGGGCCATGTATGGTCTTGTTGGCTGATTAGATCCCTTTGTCTAGGTCGAGCAAGTTTGGTGTGATGCCTTTGCCATATTCTTGGTATTTTGTGCTAATGGATGTGTGCCCAATGTAAATCATAGGTCTTCTAGTTGTTCATTATTACTTGTCTCATTTTCTTCCTGGTTCGTTGTTCATTTTGAAATTTCCCTGCTGTCACTATTCTTTTAAATGGTCTTGCTGATAATTAACCCTGTAGAATGGAATCGGTAGAATTGTTCATGTAAACCTATTTTTTTTCCTTATTCCTTAGCTATCATGATGTCATGCACTGAAGTTGGTTATAAAACCGTTGATGCTTGGATTGATGTCGATTACCTCCATCATGCTCGAGTTTAATCCTATTGCTTTTTATGTATTTGAATTTAATCTCCTATTATTCTTTGATTTATGTCAAGCTTAGTGTGGAGTATATAGTTATATTCTTTGTGCCTTGGAGACGTATTACTCCTTCCAAACTATTGTACATCGATTGCTATCCTTTATAACTTTTGATGTCTCATGTCTACGTTGGTTGGTAGTTTTCATTTAATTCGTTTGTTTGGCGATCTGGGCATTATATGATTCACATCTTTGTTTTCTTACGATTGAGTTCTTTTTGTCATTTTTGAGTTTGTCACTATAGTTTATAGGAGGCAAAATTTACCATAAATCTCTGATTTACCTTAGTCTTCCACCATTTGTGTGCCACGCATCGTGGTTTCTTTGAAAATTGATTTTGTTGATATTATGTCTGTGTTCAACGCATGCAAATTAATTACTCATCTTCTTTGTATTGTATGTCTTTGCATGATCTGGGCATGACTACCAACTCACTCTCTATCCATTTTGTTAGGGAATTCAGTTAGCTTAACTTTTGTTAAGTAGAAAATAATCTTAGTTTCACTAATCCTATTTGATGAGGGCAACGTTGTTTGTATTGCTATCTCTATGAACTATCAAAGGTCATTGGTATTATTCCTGTAGTCGGTCGTCTTATGTTTCTCATTCCTTTGTTTTGGAATTCATAAGAATTTCTTAGGGTTGTGTTTGAGGGATGAGTTGTTGGTCGGATACTTGTCTTTTACGTACTCTAACTGCATGTATGCTAGGTTGACTGTGTGTTTGAAATTAAACTCCTCTGAGTATATCCATCCCTACCATCGGGTGTTGCATGCTTTTGAAAAGGTATGCACTCTCTCTGCTTTGCAGACATGCACAATACTATGTATTAACAGCAGCGAATAGAATTCATACTTCGTAGGATATATCCCTCTCTTGCATTCGAGCTAATAAGACTTTAGTTTAAGAATCTTGTCAGCTGCAATATAGGTCTAGGAAGATTGTGTTATGCGGTGAATCCGCATGCATGAAGTCCGCATGCAATATTCAATTATCATCTTGACTTGTGTTGAGATGAGCCTTTGCATGGTGTCGGCCAAAATTTAGAGGGTATGTCACTTTACAAAGATTCGTAGTTGCCTTGTGTTTTTAATTCTTGAATCGACAGTTGATAAGTTTTTTTGTGAGTCATGATTTTAATTCGCAAATCTATGTCATTTTTTTTGGTAGAATAGACAATCATAACTTAAGGTATTAGAAAGTTAATGTTCATAGTTTCTTTTTATTTAAACAAAATCTTGTTATCACTTTATAAGTAAAATAGAAAGTCAATCCATAAGTGATAGACTTGTCTTTTTCATAAAGATTGATTCACCTATAATGTAAGTACGGTTGGTGTAAATCTGAAACAAGTAATATATATATATATATATATATATATATATATATATTGTCATTTTTTTTCTTTTCTATTTTTAATAATGACATATATACTTAGGTGTCTAAGTATTATATTTTAAATTCCTTTTTCAATTTATGAAATGGTTTGTTAATTTTAACATAAATGCATTCCTATGTTTAAAGTGATGAATTGTATTATTATTTGCAATGAACTATATGTTGGGTTAATAAAGTTTAGAATTCTTAATATTATTGTAGATAGGGCTATGAAGTCAAAACATCGTCATCTTAAGGGAGAATTTTTTGTCTTCTTGTTCAACGAGCTTAAATGTGTAAATATAGACATGAGTGATTGATGGATCTTGAATAGAACTTGTTAATTATGTTCAAACATTATTTCTTATTTAGAGTCCATTCTTGTGTCATGTATTGAAATATTTTTATAGTTTATCATCTTCCTGAGGCATAAAATATTAGTGTCGTTTTGAAATCATGGATAGAGAATTGTGATTGCTCTCGTATTGTTTCAAATGCGAAAATGTGGGCCACGCACATTTAGTGTTCTTGTGAATTTTACTTTTGGAATTTTTGAATTCCATGGAGTGGAGTTGTGTTTGTTCATATTTAAACTTGGCCATGCATGTTTTGTGGTTCCTATTGAGATATTTAATGTTATTGTATAGTTTTGATGACCTTGGGTCTTTGTGCAAATAAGTTTTCTCTTACATGCATGATGGCATTATTGTTTTGACATTTTGAGGAGTCGTACCATAGGAGGAGTGGCTTCCGTTAGGGGCCGGACCCGAAAGTGGTTGCATGGGTAAGCTCTCAGAAGTTGGTAATTAAGTGTGAACTTTAATTAATGTATTGGGTGTATGTCAGTTGTGTTATCATTGTGATGTCATGTGTATTGACCATGTTTTGTGTGATGTTATTCTGGTTGTCTATTTTGACTTGAGGACCTATTCTATCTCCTAGCATGGGGGGGTGGGATTTTGAGTTCCACATGGTTGGGAGGAACGTGCCATTTATTCCTTTGGGTTCCCTACAAGTGATATTATTCAAGACATGCTTGTTCTTGGCAGGATCCTGGATACACATCGTTCACAGAGATTGGTTCTTTGGACGAGCTCGTGGACTTGGTCATCAGCCATCATGATCATATTCTTCATTGTTCACACTCATGATGTTACATGAGGTTTCATTGTATTGTTACTTTTGATGTATCAAGATTTGTCATAATCTTGCTTGTTGTAAATGAACTTGTAATGTAATTCTTGATGTAATGTAATCTGGACATGACTGTTCACATGATTTGATATATAGTTCTTGTTGTGTTATGATGTTTATTTTCTTTAGTAGCATAGTTGTGGAACCCTAGAACATTCATGTTAGGTTGTTAATCACATGTTGATATTAAATGTTAAAAAAAAT
Source organism: Sequoiadendron giganteum (assembly GCA_007115665.2). Taxonomy (NCBI): domain Eukaryota; kingdom Viridiplantae; phylum Streptophyta; class Pinopsida; order Cupressales; family Cupressaceae; genus Sequoiadendron; species Sequoiadendron giganteum. The sequence continues at coordinate 307,314,109 of CM021108.1, read as the reverse complement.
TAAAAAATTATTGGGTTGTTTAGCGTTAGTGACGTGTCATTCCCTAGGTTCCATGATGGGGCGTTACACATTCATTCACTGTAAAATAAAATTCTAGCTCTTAGCTAAATATTCTCTATTCCCTTCCCCTAAACCAAAATTTCAAAACCCGTAAAAATGAGAAGAAGAAAGAAGATATAGAAGAAGGATAAACCCTAAAACTACATCTTCAATTAACATCTGGCATCTTCAACTCCATTGTTCTATATCTGCCTTTTCTTGTTGAAGAAGTTTCAATCTGCTCTCAAATTCATGCATCTTGCATTTGCCCTCTTGCCCTCTAATATAAAATATTCCCCATCTTGAATAATCATCATTTCCTTTTATTATGTAGGTGAAAAACATTCTTGTATTGCAAAAGATTTTACCTCCTCTTTTAGTTTTCACCTTGCTACGTGAAAATGGTGCTCTCTCTGAAAATCTCTTCCCAACAAAGAAATCGTTTCATTTAGTGAATATTTTATTCACTTTACAAAATTATTTGCCATGCCTATTTACTTTTGCACTTTACACATTTTAAAATATTTCCTAGCGTAAAAAAATTTCAACTCTGTATTACCCAGTCAATTAAAATATTTTCCCTCATGCTTTTATCATTTCCTTTCATTTAAAAATCTTTACCCTCAAATAGTGAAGGCTTTGGGAATTTTATATCGGGCTAATAAAATCATTTTCCCATGCACTTTTAAAAATGACACCACTTAATCATTTTATTTGGCAAGTTTTAAAAAACTTACCTCTATATTTTGATTATTTCAAGGGCCCACCAAAGCTATTCAACCAATGCCTGTTTCCTCGTGAGACTTGTTGATGACATCAAAATCTTACTCGGGTTGGTGAGGAGCTCTTCTATTCTAACCAAATAAAATATTTTAAACATTAAAAATATTAATTGCAAATGTCTTCCTTCCAATCCCCGCTCTCTCATGGGCTCATGGTGGCGTCGACTCTTCTATTCATGGGCAAGCGGGGAATACTTGATTCCTGCTCTGTTGCTCCACTTTAACCATAGCGAAATCATTATTATTTCTAGTTGTGAAATTCCATATCCTCCTGTGGCCAACAGTGGCATTTCTCCAAATGAATTTGATACATTTTTATTGTTAATGCAATTTGGGGTCGTTTTTTCTCAATGAGAGGCCGTTTTTGTAGCTGTCGACAATAAAAAATCATCTCAAACATGCTTAAAATCTCCTTCCAGACATTAGAAATGGTCAGGAGATGATTTCAAACCATTGAGCAGCAATTTTGAGCCAAATAGAGCCTCTAAAAATCAGTTGAAAGACAAAAAAGTGACACACTTGAACTCTATAACAATTCTAGCTGAAAATCATCGAAGACACCTTAATGGAGAGATAAATGCCTTAATTTTGACTATAATAGAAATAGAAGATCAAAATCTGCACCAAACATTGCCTCCAACACTTTCCCCGTGCCCCTGTGACCTTTTGTTGTCGTGAGCAAAAACTTCCACGGGCTCATGGGCAAAGCTAGAGAACAAAGCTCAAAAGTCTAAAAAACATTGTAAAGATTTAATAAAATATTTATAAACCTTATGCCTCCCCACATACTCCCTGCATCAACTCCCCGCTTCCTCGTAGTCTTTGTTGATGGCAGCACTATCATGCTCTAGGCTCATGGGCAAGACTATCACGAAATAAAAATATAAAGTCTGAACTTTATAAAACACCAAATATTAAAACATGCCCTAATTTCTCTCTTTTCTCATGCACTTTTTCCTTTATAGTATTTAAAACACATAAAATATTTTAAATATATTTCATTAAAATATTAGAGAATAGGGAAAATTTAATTTCAACTATGACTCAAATAGGGAAAATTTATTGCAGAAAAAATGGGACACTTGGAGCCACGAAAATTTGTGCATGGACTCTGTAATTTATTTAGAGAAAACCCATTTGCTCAAAACTTGCATTTCCGAGAGATTTTTAGGACCTCCTTTGTAAACTAGCCCTCAAAACACCTTTGCCTCAATTGATATGCATTAACAAAATGAATCATATGATCTCTGATTTTAACAAGAATGGAGCTGGAGATGTTTTTAACCAACATGACAAATGGGCTGCCTTTAAATTTGCAAAATTCAAGACTTTATGGAACACCATTTTTGACCAGTTCGCAATCATAAAATGATTAAATAACCCAACAAAACTTATCCTGAGACCCTGACACTAAGAAAGTATGTAGACATTTGAACCAAGAATGAAGTGCAACAAATGACTCCACAAAATAGATCACAAGGTGCAAGATATTCAATGTCAAAGTGGCCTACGCAGACTTTTTTGCAACTATTCTAGGTCATCTGGGTACACTGAGTATGTGTCCAAAAGGGTCTTCCTTGAATCATCACTCTTCATTAGATATTAAGGGTCAAACTTGACCACCTTGAAAAGTCTTGAAAAATGCAGGTGTGAAAACAGAGCAAACTGCATTTGCTTTTGATCTAGTAAAAATAGCAAATCTGATCATGAGGCTTTGAAATCATACCAGGGAGTACATTAATGTGGAGAGCATGGAGAGAAACAATCCATTTGACATGAAAATCAATTGTCTTTGAATGGTGACCCTTGTAATGTCCCCATTTTTAGCACTGCACTTCTCAGTGATTGATGGCCTATCCCTGGGGTGTTGTCGGCTAGTCAGAGGCAGAATTAGGGTTTTCGACTGTTTGGTGGGTTCTCTTGAGGATTCAGGGTTCTGCTTGTTGGAGTTTGGGTGTTTGGATTCTGGATTCCTTCTGGGTTTTCAGAAAGCTTCGCAATGGTGGCGCATGCATTGCATTCTGAGCAACTTCTTGAAAATACTATTTTTAGTAAATTCTATATTTAGTAGTGGTCCAGTCAGCACCAGCTTAGTCAACTTTCCTTCACTTGCAGTTCATTGGGTGATCCTGATTTTTGGCTTAAGAGGTTCATTTTGAAGAAATAAGTTATTTAAAGTCAATAATGTTTTATTTTATAAAATAACCCCTTGTCCTAGTAATATGACTTTAAGTCATTTTAAAGAAGGGGACTTTGAGGGTTATTCTCTCATGAGGAACATATTGCGATTTTTCCTAAAGTTAATTGCTCAAATGGAATTGGACGCCAACTTTTGGAGAAAATTTTAAATTAAAGGAAAATTGCCTTTATGAAAAGGGACGCCATCTTGAAGGAAGACTTGGTCAAGTCAAAACCCTAAAAGCATCTTGTGGAGTGGGCGCACCTTCTAGAAGCATCTGGAAGTGTCTTCTCAAAATTATAAAAGGAAGCCTTGGGTCTTCATTTGATCATCTTATGTTTTATAATATTGTTATGCTGCCGGAATGGCTTTGGGATTGCTTCGAGGAATGAATGCCTCCTAGCTTGGCTCTTCTTCTTGCTTGAAAGATAGCAACTAGTTGAGAGATAGTTTGTAATAGGTTTATCTTGCATTTCAGTTGAGTATCTTGCATTTTTGGAGTTCTAGATTTGCATTTCAGTCTCATTTTGAAGTTGCTGAAGTCAAGCTGAATCTGTAGTTTCACTCATAAATCTGAAAATAAAAATACAGTCGTTCTGGGTATTGATTCATTGAGTTTCCTTGATAGGGGCGACCCTTCTTGCAAAGATTCAGATTTTAATATTGAGTGTTTATTTTTTAAAAGCAAAATCGCTTCTCTCTATTGGCCGCACCATTCTGGTCTGCCTGGCAAATGTTTAGAAAAAAGAATACTTCGATTTGTTAGCTGTTTCTTGGTCTAGTCCTCATTGCCATCATTATAGCTTTCATTTGCATCAGGTCTCATGTCATTCTGGCAAGTATTGAGTGAGTTGTGAGCATTTTAGTGGATTCTAGGGTTGCTGGTTATGCATATTACGTTGCTATTTTGTTATATCAGTCTTGAGTAATCTGTATTTTGGTGAAGAGTTGTATCTGGAAGGTCATAATTAACTTTGGAATGATCATATCTATTATTGCAGCAGTGGAGAGCTTCTAATCTTGTTTATTGCAGGCATCTTCTGATATTTTGTAAGCTGAACAGTAGTACTGTCAGCATTTCTCTTAATCTTACTTTACATTCTGAAGCTACATTGTATTTCTGTATCTCCGCCATATGGTCGCCTCATTTCCACTCTGGAATTGGGTAGCACATACTTGGTGTTGAGTTTACTTTCAACATAGTTAGCATCTCCGTCATATGGTAGCTCCCATTCCATCTTGGTTTGGAAAGCACATTCTTGACGTTGAGTTCCTTTCTGTATTTAGAGAAGAAGATCCTCTGACCATATGCTCGCCATCATCGGCGCCATCCTTGGTTAGAGTTGCTTTTTGCATAAGCAGTTTAATTCAGATCCTCTGACCAATGCTCACACCTTGCCCACATCGGGATCCTGGTGTACATTCTGGTTAGAGTTGCTTTCTGCACGTTTTGGTTTATCTTCTAACCTTAACGGGTGCATTGTTTGAAATCTGTTAATTGAAAAATAAAAAAAAAATTGGTTTGGAATATTTCAACCCTCCAAAGTAGGTCACTTGGATAGATTTTGCAGGTGCACTTCTAAGTGTGTAGAGGCAAAATTTTCAATATGGGTACTTCAAATTTTGCAAATTTGAAGGTCCCAATAGTAGCTCCGATTGGGGATATATGCCCCTTGTGGGCATAGCAAGAATCCAGATCCTTTGGAGAAGTAGAAAAAGTGCCAAAAACCTTGGGTGACAGAGTCTTTATTCAATTTCAAACCTCATTCGGTAGCCCTAGGCCACCAAATGAAAAAAAAGAACTAGTGTTTGCCTTTGTCAAACACCAATCTTGTAAAAATGCCGATCTCTTTTAATCCATACTTGCCTCTGTCACACCATATGAACATGAGTGACTTCATTCTTACAAAGACAAATGTCAGGTTGCCTTTGAACTTAGCTTTACTACCACATGGCAACTAAATGACATAGGCCGCATCATTGCCACTCATTCCATTTTTTTGATTTTGTGGCAAGTGCCAAAAATGTAGTGATCAAGACTATCTGAAAGCACAATCTTATCACTTTTACCAATTCCCTCACAATGATCAAGGTCAAAAAATATATCAGGCCTCAAAAATAGTGTGCAATCCTCCTGTGTGTTAAACAAACAATAATCACATATTTGAAACTCCTTCAACTGAACTGTATCACAACCAAGTGTATCATCATCCCAACAACATTGCCCCATTATATTACCATATGTCTCAATGTCCTAAAAACAAGATTCACCAACACTCAAAATGCCTTCATCCACATTCAAATCATGGCATTCAAATAATGCATCAACATCCCAAATAGTGTTTTCTACTTCAAGCTCATAGACAAGACTGCGAGCATTAGTAATGTTATCACACATAAAAGTTTCAAGAGCAAGTTCATATGACCCAAAATTTACTTTTACAACAAATTCTTCACAGTGACTATTTAAAACACATTCACTGCTGCAAGAAGTATCATATTCAACACCACCTCCTGCTGCATCAACATTACAATCTGAAGCACAATGCTCATGAGGAAAACTATGAGTTGCAAATCCAGAAAAAAGATCCTCATATGCATCCATGTGATTGACACAATCATGTTCTTCAAGTGCAAACTCATCATAGAAAATGTCATTAGTTGTACTAGCATTTATCTCTATATTTTCACTTTCATGTACAACTACATCAATGCTATCCTCATGCAGACATTCAGTGATAAATTCAAAGTCAGCAAAAGAAGCAGAAGAAGGTAAAACATCAAACAAAATAGGAGTTCATTGTTTATCATGATCAACATATGCATGCTCCTCATAACCAACCACTTGAACTGATTCATCCAATGAATCTCTTGCATACATATCTCCTTCTTTGGTCACACTTCTGCAAAAACCACCAGAGCTACCTTCTTCACTGTCAAACTGAAAACCATTATGTGTCTCTTCATTATAGCTGCTTGTGAATGATTTCTTCAACTGAAATTTATTGCATACCTTGTTAGTTGCATCACAATACTATTGATTACACATTTTTTCTTCAAAGACTTTGTTTAATTCATATCCATTATCTTGTTCATGTGATCCTTCAAAAGTATTGTTATCATCCTCATTGGAATACTCTTTACTTAAGGAGATCAATTCTATGTCCTCCTTTGGAGAGGAATCACCATCATAAAGGCTGCAAATAGACTCACAATCATCTTGATAATCCAGACAAGAATGTGCTTTAGCTGGTTGCACATTTACATCTGCAACATCATTGTTCTCATCATGAAGACATGAAACTTCAGAATCAACATGATCTTCAACTGTATATTCAAAATCCATAGAAGAAAAAATACTGTCATTGTTATTTGTATCATTACATCCTTCTTTTGATACAAAAAACTGGCTTTCCAGTTTTGTATTTTCAAAGAAAATAGAAGAAACTTCAGATGTTTCATATATCTCTTCATATTCTTCTTGGATATGTGGATTTATTTCTTTAGACAAGAATTCATCATTCACTTCACCAAACTCATCCATGAAAAATTTCTCAAGCTCTTTCCATGAACATATGGAATGCATTGGTAAACTAGAAAACCAATATTCAACAATATCTTCTAAAGTTCTTACAAAAAAAATCATGAAAACATCCTTTTCTACTATCTGACAATCTTCCATTACATCAAGAAAATCTTGTATATGTTGTGATGTCGATTCTTCAAAACCTCCTCTAAACTTAGGCAAACATTCATTAATTCTTCTTGGGACAAAATGTGGGTAATCTTGGATTTTACTGAAATCCAAAGGGTCATATCTCTTGCTAGTGAACACCTTTCTTTGAGGACATAGTTGTGTTCTAGGCATGATATTACAACTTGTAGAGGGAGAACTAGAAAAAAAATACATTTTGCAAATAAAAATTGTGTTCCCTCTACAACTAATTTCTTCTCAAGATATCTTTTTAGAATATCTTACTTTCTTATTTCCCTTTTTTACTAGTATCTTAAAATACTGACTAAGGGGTAGTATTAACTAGAACTTTTTGTTGAAAACCTCCATACATGAATATTACAACAGAAAAATACCTGAGAACTGATGCAACCAACTCTTTTGATGATGTATAAAATTTATAGAGTCGCCACCTCTTTGAAAGAGGAAAAAATCTTCAAGCAACAAAAAGCTTCTTCCAAGATCTATGTATTTTTGAGTTCTCTCCACTAGCAGAGCACTTGATTTCAAGAATACACTAGAAACATTGAAGCAATCTCCTTCAAGTATGTAGTTCCTTGGATCATTCTGACCCAAAAATATAGATCAAAAAATAATATGACTCTATGATAAGACAATCTACAACTGGAGATTCAAAGTTCTCCCCAGTAGAGTCACCAATCTGTTGGTTATTTTTCTTGCAACCTTCAATCTTAAGGAGAAACACAATGCCTAAACTAGGGGATTATAGATTTAAGACAAGGAATCAACACTATCAATAGATTGAAGACAAGAAAAGCCAATGAACAAGGCTATGAAACCCTTCTACAATTTGAGCTCCACAAGACTCAGGAGGGTACTCCTAATTGTAGGCCTAAATGTATGATAAAATTATGCCAAACAAGAAATAGAAAACCTATGAAAGTTGATGGTTCTTAGATATATGAGTGATGGGTATTTTGTATTCTACCAGGTTCAAGCATAATCCCATTTGCATTGAACATTATTGAGAACACATAACTTAGATATCTTCACTTAAACACATAGAGGGTTACGAGGTAAACTTCTCTCAAATTCAGCCTCTACACTCTTTCAAACATCATGAAGATATGCATATCAGATATAACTTAAATAATAAAACAAAAAGACCAAAGTAACAGATATTTAATATGATTAAATTGTTTCTGAACATGATCTGGGTAATATCACAGATCAATGCCTAATCCTAAGGCATGGAGTCAAACCTAATATCATGAATGCAAATTCAAACAACTTATATCAAATTAGTGGCCCTTTAACAATTAATGCCTTATATTAATTGCAACCTCTCATATTATTGCATAATCATACTTTAAAAATTCATTTCATTTCCTTAAACCCATAGTAATTTGCATACATAATTTAATTCTTTGCTTGAAGAAATCCATACACAAATTACACAAATGAAAGAAGATTGCAATGAAAATTCAACATATCTTTGATATATTTAATCCATATACAATTTGAAAATACAAAATGGAGACAACTTCTACAATATTTTTCATCAATATGTTCAAACTAATTGACACTGTTGTAAAAATCTATACATTCATTCATTGTAAAATAAGGTTTTAGCTTTTAGCTAAACATTCTCTATTTTCTTCCCCTAAACTAAAAGTTCAGAACCCGTACAAATGAGAAGAAGAAAGAAGATATAGAAGGATAAACCTTAAAACTACATCTTCAATTGACATCTGACACCTTCAGCTCCGTTGATCTGTAACTACCTTTGCTTGCTGAAGAAGTTTCAATCTACTCTCAAAGTCATGCATCTTGCATTTGCCCTCTTGCCCTCTAACAAAAAATATTCCCCATCTTGAATAATCATCATTTCTTTTATTTTGTAGGTGAAAAATATTCTTGTATTGCAAAAGATTTTACCTCCTCTTTTAGTTTTCACCTTGCTGCATGAAAATAGTGCTCTCTGTGAAAAGCTCTTCCAAGCAAAGAAAGCGTTTCATTCAATGAATATTTTATTCAATTTACAAAATTATTTTCTGTGCCTATTTACTTTTTCACTTTACGCATTTTAAAATATTTCCCAGCATAAAACATTTTCAACTTTGTTTTACTCGGTCAATTAAAATATTTGCCCTCATGCTTTTACCATTTCCCTTCATTTAAAAATCTTTACCCTCAAACAGTGAAGGCTTTGGGAATTTTATATTGGGCTAGTAAAATCATTTTCCCATGCACTTTTAAAAATGACACCACTTAATCATTTTATTCGGCAACTTTTAAAAAACTTACCTATGTATTTTGATTATTTCACGGGCCCACCAACACTATTCAACCAATGCCCATTTCCTCGTGAGATTTGTTGATGAAATCAAAATCTTACTTGGGTTGGCTGGGAGCTCTTCTATTCCAGCCAAATAAAAGATTTTAAATATTTTAAATATTAATTGTAAATGTCTTCCTTCCAAACCCTGCTCTCTCGTGGGCTCATGCTAGCGTCGACTCTTTTGTTCACGGGCAAGCGGGGAATACTCGATTCCTGCTCTACTTCTCCACTTTAACCATGGCGACATCATTACTATTTGTAGATGCGAAACTCCATAGCCTACAGTGGCCAACAATGGCATTTCTCCAAATGAATTTGATACATTTTTACTGTTAATGCAATCTGGGGTCGTTTTTCTCAATGAGAGGGCATTTTTGCAGCTATCGACAATAAAAAATAATCTCAAACATGCTTAAAATCTCCTTCCAAACACTAGGAATGGTCAAGAGGTGATTTGAAACCATTAAGCGAGAATTTTGAGCCAAATAGAGCCTCCAAAAATCATCTGGAAGATAAAAAAACGTGACTGCACTTGAACTCTACAACAATTCCAGCTGAAAATCATCAAAGACACCTTAATGGAGAGATAAATGCCTTAATTTTGATTGCAATAGAAATAAAAGATCAAAATATGCACCAAACATTGCCTCCAACACTCTCCCCGTGCCCCTGTGACCTTCTACTGTAGTGAGCAAAAGCTTCCACGAGCTCACAAGCAAAGCTCAAAAGTCTAAAATACATTGTAAAGATTTAATAAAATATTTATAAACCTTATGCCTCCCCACATACTCCCTACATCAACTCCCCGCTTCCTCTTTGGTTTTGTTGATGGAAATCGTGCTCTGGGCTCACGAGCAAGACTATCGTGAAATAAAAATATAAAGTATGAACTTTATAAAACACCAAATATTAAAACATGCCCTAATTTCTCTCTTTTCTCATGCACTTTTTCCTTTATAGTATTTAAAACACATAAATATTTTAAATTTATTGCATTAAAACATTAGAGAATAGGGAAAATTTAATTTTGATTGTGGCTCAAATAGGGAAAATTTATTGTAGACAAATCGAGACACAAAAATCTGTGCATGGACTCTATAATTTATTTAGAGAAAACCCATTTTCTCAAAACTTGCATTGTCGAGAGATTTTTAGGACCTCCTTTGTAAACTGGCCCTTAGAACGTCTTTGCCACAACTAATATGCATTAAAATAATGAATCATATGATCTTCGATTTTAAGAAGAATGGAGTTGGAAACATTTTGAACCAACATGAGAAATGGGTTGCCTTTAAATTTGAAAAATTCAAGACTTTCTGGAACACCATTTTTGGCCAAGTCACAATCAAAAAATGATTAAATAAACCATCAGAACTTATCCTAAGACCCTGAAATTGAGCAAGCATGTAGAGATTTGACCCAAGAATGGAGTGCAACAAATGACTTGACAAAAAATATCATGAAATGCAAGATATTCAATGTCAAAGTGGCCTACTCAGACTTTTCTGCAATTGTTCGAGGTCATTTGGGTACACTAAGTATGTGTGCAAAAGGGGCTTCCTTGAATCATCATTCTTCATCAGATATTAAGGGTCAAACTTGACCACCTTGAAAAGTCTTGAAAAATGCACGTGTGAAAATAGAGCAAATTGTATTTTCTTTTGATCTAGTAAAAATAACAAATGTGATCATGAGGCTTTGAAATCAGACCAGTGAGTATATTAATGTGGAGAGCATGGAGAGAAACAATCTGTTTGAAATGAAAATTAATTGGTTCTAAATGGTGACCCTCCAAAGTAGGTCACTTGGATAAATTTTGCAACTGCACTTCTGAGTGTGGAGAGGAAATTTTTTCAATATGGGCACTTCAAATTTGCAAAATTTGAAGGTCCCAACATTACTAATCTCTAATTTCCTCATGGTTCTTTCCAATTTATCCTTTGCATCATTTATATAAGGTACCTACGTTTGTATGTTTATAAATAATTATATATCTTTTCTTTAAATATGACACACATATTCACATGTTAAAATGTATAATTCAATATCCAATTTGGAGATCATTTTCTACTTGACAGGAGTCTATGTTTCTATACCTTGAAATGTCCTCACATTATGGATTTGATTTTCCACAATGTAAAATCCTCTCCTATAAGATTAGAATACCATAAATAAGTATAGACTCTTGGTCAAGTATAAGATAATATCATTTAAAATGGTAATTAGAATTTATACATCTCTAATATGTTTTTCAACCCTATTGTTGCATATCAATATAATCACATTCAAGTGTATACCCTAATCTTAGGGAATAAACCAATCTCCTACTTTCAAGGGTTATAAATAATCAAGAATGTAAGTTCTTCACTCATGGTTAAACTACCAAATAAAGGTATTCATAAAATAATATCATACTCTAAATAGTAATGACATAATACCTCTATTAGGATTGCATACTGATGGCACTCTCAAATTTTGTAAATTTGAGATGCCCATTTCAATTTTTTTGCTTCTGCACTTTCAGGAGTGCACTTGAAGAATCTGCTTAGGGGACCCACTTTGGAGGCTTATAATTTGAACCATGTTGATTTTTGTGCAAAATCCATTTGCAGACATATTCAATTGACATATGTGAATATGCATGTCATTTTTCAGCTTCCCATAATCAGTTTTGTCAGAGTTTTGAAAAGTAAAGCTGGAGGGTTTTGACACTATTTTGCTGTTTGCAAATGTTCAGTTCTGCAAAGTTGCATCCTATTCGAGTTTGCATTTTGCAATTAGATGAATGTCAAGTCAGAACGAATGTTGTTCCGTATTCTCCATACCAAGATGAACTCACATGTCAGTTTTCAGAGCCTTATGATCTGATTTTCTATTTTTAACAGATAAAAACTTAATGCAGTTTGTTCAGTTTTGCATCTGCATTCCTGACAACATTTCAGAAAGGTCAACTTCGACCGTCAATATCTTTTGATCGGTGATGATTCAAGAAAATTCCTTTTGCATGCATGCTCAGGGTACCTAAATGATCTACTCTTTTCAGTGGCAGCTTGCCGGGAGTTGATTTGCTATTTTTGCAAAAGGACAATGGGGTCAGTTTCAATTGGTTCAAAATAGCTATTGTTTCAGAAAGTTCGACTGAGCGACTTTGCCAATTAATATTTTTCACCTCGTGATCTATTTCTCTGAGCCGTTTGTTGCACTATACTCTCAGATCAAATGTCTACGTGTTTGCATGTTTTTGTGACTCTAGGGGATCGTTTGACTAGTTTCCTAGATTGATTCCAGAGCCCACTGGATCAGTTTTGCCCATTTTTCAAGATTGTCAAAAAACAGATTTTGATGAAGACCCAGTTCATGTTTTCACTTCACTTGCATTCAAAAGGCAGTGTTAGATTGTTTGAGTGTAAAACTTGTTTGAAAATGTTTTTTTTTTTAGTCGGACCCATGAAGGACCCGACATTTGTTACACAATTTGAGGATATCTTGTTCCCTGAGTTGTTTGCAAGTTGGAGATGTGTAAAAAATGATGCATCTAAAGGTATGAAGAATGGATTTCGTATGTCTTTGAGACTCAATCCATTCTACGAGGGTCTCATAATTGATTCAGTTCAAGGTGAAGTGGCAACTATGGCTCGATGTAAAGGCGGTGAAGATCATGCTAACATACTCTCGTTTGGATTGCCAATGAAATCATAGATTTTGTTAACCTAATGCAATTCATTTTTTCCCCATAATTGGATGGTGTGACAAATGGTAAAACAATGAGATAAGAATAGAAGATGCCCCTTTTATTGCTCTAATTTGGAATGTATTTATAAGTGAAAATAGAGTGAAGGTGGGGTAATTATGATTGGTGCAATGAGAAAGCAAGTAACCAAATGTTTAAATATTGGACTAGGTTACTAAGTTGTGCATATACACTTGATAGTTCAAATGTATGGCATAATTTAAAATTGGGGAGTATTTTGCTGATTGCCTTGAGAATGCATAAAATAAAAGAATTGCAAGTGTGAGTTGATGCTTTATTAATTTAAACACTTTTCCATAATTGAAAAGTTGAAAGGCATCAACAGGGCCACACCATGAGAACATGGTTTATCAAATGGAATTCAATTGTTGCTTTTCCTATTACATTGACTCATTTAAGACACAAGCATGAAGAATGTTCATGGTGTTGTTTAAAATTTGGGTTGATGTTAATTCATACAATTATTATAAATCAATTAGCTTCTCTCTTAAACAATGAGATGATTATAGCTTACATATTAAAATGCTCTTAGCAGGGATAATAGAAATAAAAGAGGTGAAGGAGGATGAAATTGTGCTTATTAGAATCTGACCATTTTGATATTGCAAGGAAGTACAATGAAGCGGCCAAGGTTGGTGCAAGGGTAAGAAATGATTGTAGGTTATGTTTAAAATGGAATGGTTGATAATGTTTTAGAAACTCCAAGCGAATGCAATCAGCAGGGGTATGCACGGCTGGGAGCATCATGATAGCATGAACAGGCACGCGGACTATGTGATAGGGTGCCTCAAATAAATGTGGTCTCCAAGAATACCATAATTGTTGGGTGTATAGCTATGCATGAAATGCAAAGGGCTCGAACGAAAAGAAGGATTCAAGTGCTCCGAGTCTACTTTCTAAACTACTAATTTATTTTGAAAATGATTAAGATTAAGGGGTTCAAACGAGGGATGTACACAAATTGGTGTTGTTTTTGTTAGAAAAACATAGCATAGCAACTCTTGTACGACCCTCGTACGATGAACTTTTTTTTAGTATTTTTAAAATCGTAATGGTCAGAAGTTAGCTAATAGTATGTAGTTGATGCACGATTTTTCTGATAATTTTTTAATGAATATTTGATTTTTTACTAATTTGCGAAGTGGACATATCTTGAAAATAGAATTTTGGCCGTGCTACCCCTACAAATTTTGGAAACTAATTGATTTGTTTTTCTTTTAATTTTTTAAATTTGTAGAATGCAGTCTAGTTTCTAAAAATGTAATTTATTTGAAAAATTGATGAACGGTTAATTTATAACGAAAAAAATACCAAATGCTGCTTTTTGGCAAAAAAAAGACATATAGATAAAATAAATTATCGATGAAAGGCTTAACATTTTCAGAAAGTGAAAAAAATTATATCGTTGGATAGCTAAGAGATAACCCAACATTACCCATGTGCTCGATTTTTTCGATATTGAACCATGTGCAATCCTGACGGTGAGCACGAACTCGATTATGAGAAATATGGTGGATTTTTTAAAAACATGTCTCTGGTCATTGGGAATGCCCTTCAGACCTTTGGGTTGGAATTCCAAGGCAATACCAAGCTTAAAGTTCGGTAATTCTCAAAGTAAGATAAAACGCGAGCGCGCTATAACAAGAGCGCGTTATAATGCGCTCACGTTATATCTCACTTTTGACATGGTTCTTGCTTCTGTGGGGAACATGTCTACTAGCACATAACGTGAGCGCGTTATGTCTTAATTTATGTAAAATGCTAATATATTAATGTATGCTAATATATTTTTATGTACATGTATGTATGTATGCTTGTATGGATGTAAGATTATATGTGCAAGTGTATTATGCTTGTATGTATGCATTTATGTATGTCTTTAGATGAAGGGAGAATTTAGAGAGAGTCTAGAGAGATGGAGAGGGGGTCGAAGTGAGAGTTTAAGAGAGAGGGAGTGGGAGAGAAGGGGTTGGATTGAGGGGGACTTAGCTAGGTAGGGTGGGAGGGATAGAGGGAGGGAGAGAGAGAGAGGTGGGGTGGGAGGGATAGAGGGAGGGAGAGAGAGAATTGATGGAGAGGAAGAGAGAGAGAGGTGGGTGGGAGAGAGAGAATTGAGGGAGAGGGAGAGAGAGAGAGAAAGAGAAATAGAGGGTTATGTAGGTAGGGTGGGAAAGGGAGAGACTTGAGAAGAGGGAGAGACTTGAGAGATAGGTAGTGAGAGGGAGTGTGAGAGAGAGGGAGTGAGAGAGGGTGGTAGGGATTGATTGAACAAGAGGTACGCAGAAAGAGGGAGATGGTACATAGAGACAATTAGAGAGGGTGGGAGGGAGGGAAGGAGGGAGAGGTGAGATGTATAGATAGAGAGAAAGTGATAGGGGTTGAGGGTATAGGGTTGAGGGATTAGGATGGAGGACCTATAGGGTTGATAGTTTCTAAATTATTAGGGTTTAAGGTTTGAGGGTTGATGGAATAGGTTTGATGGTAGAGGGTATTTGGTTGAGGGTATAGGGTAGAAGGTTTAAGGTTTAAGGTTTAAGCGTTTAGGGTTGAAGGGTTTGGGGTTAAGGGTTTAGGGTTAAGGGTTTACTTGGTTGAGGGTAGAGGGTTTAGGGTATAGTTTTGAGGGTATATGGTTGAAGGATTAGGTTCAGGGTCCAATGTAAGGGGTAGAGGGTTTAGGGTTTAAGGATTGAGGGTTGAGCGATTAAGGGTTGAGGGTTGAGAATTGAGGGTTGATGTTTAATGTATAGGGTAAAGGGTAGAGGGTTTAAGGGTAGAGGGTTGAAGATTGAGGGTTTAAGGTATAGGGTTGAGGGATTAGGGTTGAGGGTCCAATATATAGGGTAGAGGTTATAGGGGTTGAGAGATTAAGGGTTGAGGGATTAGGGTTTAGGGTAGAGAGTATTGGGTTGATGGTAGAGGTTAGAGGGTAGAGGGTAAAGGGTTTAACAGTTTAGGGTTTAAGGGGTTAGGGTTGAGGGTCGAGGGTTTAGGGTTGAGTGTTTAAGGGTTTAAGAGTTGAGGGTTTAAGGGTCAAGAGGGTTGAGGGATTAGGGTAGAGAGTTTACTAAGTGGGTTTGAGGGTTGGGGGAGTAGCGTTGAGGGTAGAGGGTATAGGATTGGCGGTAGAGGGTAGAGGGTTTATGGGTTAGGGTTTAAGGGTTTAGGGTTTAGGGATGAGGGATTAATAGGTTATAGAGTAGAGGTTATGAGGAGGGTTAGGGTTAAGGGTTGAGTGATTCAGAGGGTATAGGGGTTGAGGGATTAAAGTTTAAGGGTTGAGGGTTGAGGGATTAAGAGGGTATAGGGATTGAGGGATTAGGGTTTAAGGGTTGAGGGTTGAGGGTTGAGAGATTAAGAGGGCATAGGGGTTGAGGGAATAGGGTGTAAGGGTTGAGG
>CM021108.1:307277366-307297824 GCA_007115665.2 Sequoiadendron giganteum | reverse complement strand
GTGGTAGCAAGCTAAGATAGTTGCATTGAGCAAGGAGTCTCAAGATATTCGTTGGGAGCTAATTTATACTAGACATGCTTAAGATAGCTATCTCTATATCTCTTATTAATTCTAAAACTAAGTATTATTACTATCTAAAAGTGTTTGAGCTATTATTTGTGTGCATATTGTTGCTATTGGAAAATATGTGTGTGCAAGTTCAATCAACTAGATTGTTTATGTAGTTAGCTAGACTAATTACAAGCTAGAAGGGATATGATATTTTGTTATCATAATTATATTGTTTGATTATTATAGAAAAGATAAGCTAGAATAGGGTATTATGATAATATACAAAATAAAGTATGGTATTTTTACATTGTTTGAATAAGTTATGCCACTTGGAAATGAAAGGTATGTGTTTGTTCTTTAAAATGCAACCCAACTAAACTTTGAAACTCTTTAAGAGGTAGCCAACCTCTATAATAAAGAACCACGAAGGCTAGTGGCCAACTGACAAGATTCAATCAAAGACTGACATCTCCTACACTTCTAGTTTTGCAAGACCAAGGTGGGTAAACCTATACAATGCCCAAAACTTAATTCACTCATACACCGACATTGTTTTATAAAGCAAATAATTCCCAATGAAAATACACTAAGGGAAGCATTGACATCTTCAAACTTGGCTAAATTCTCAATAACTCAACCCTCTCTTAGCCATTGGAAAGAAGGACATACAACAAACCAAACAGTAAGATTAAGATTGATTTTGCATTTATAAAATGTTTCTGAGATGCACAAAACTAAATAATAGACCAGTGCCAATTTTGGGCCATGGAGTCAAACACATAAATGAATTCCCCCAAAAAAAAACTTCAACTAGTGGATTTAAATTACTAATGATTTGCTTCAACTGTTAGTGTCTTGCACCAACAATCCCTCTCTTATTATCAATCAAATTCTCCTTATCAAATCCCATCTGCACACCTGAAATCACAATCACCTACTCAAAGCATTTTAACCATTTCTTTGAAACAGAACAATGAATAGACAAAACAATCTCATGAAATTTGAGATGATAAACTCAAAGACACTTTGTATTATTGAATTTATATGACTAAATGTGTACAAATATGGAGACAATCTGAAGATATTCATGAATGTGCAAACACCTTCATGATTTTATTTGCATAAACTGGTTGTATTTACTCATGAATTTAGAAAATTACAGCTTACAGACTCAAGAAATAACTCATAATTTACAATTCTCTATCTACCCAACCCAATACCAGAACTTAGAACCCTTCACAATGAGAGAAGATGATAAGATATAAAAGGAGATAAGCAAACAGGAGCAGCCCTAAATTTGATCTGGAAATGCCATCTGGAAGCTACATTCCCATTGATCAAAATGAAAATAATCTATCATCTCTCTTCCTTTGTAGCAACAAACTTATTCTCTCAAAACTGCCTTTGCTCATCATTGCCTTGAAACAAAAAATCTGCCCATGTGGATAATTTCATCATTTCACCCAGCTACTAGAAAAAACCTCTTGCCCTTGCAAATTCTGTTTCAGCTCTCTTTACTTGTTGCACATTATATTAATCCAAATATTAAAGTTTCATAACTTTAATATTTATCCCTTTTGACTTTATTTTAATTCCCCAGCAAAGAGAATGTTTCACATTAAAATTCTCCCAAATATAAAATGAATATAAAATTCACTTTACTTATGTCTTATTAAAATGTCTCACAACCACATTAATATCTCCCTATAAAATGAAAAAATCCACTTTATATAGTACCCACGGTGAATATTTAATTCACATTATCTCCCTAGGCAAACAAAGATATTGCACAAATATTTAACTTGAAATATTTAACCTGAAACGTTAAAACATTCCCTTAAAATATCTCGGGCATAATTTTACCAACACCGATTTTAAAATTCCCTCATTTTAAAATATTTACTCATATAATGGGGCAAGTTAAAAACCTTTCCCATGGCCTCTATCTTCAACAGGCCCACCACATTCTCCCTTACTCATCAACCTCGTGCACCTCACACATTTTTCATGACATCACCTTTTATTGTGCGAGGCATGCGAGGTTTTCCCTAATATCCTCTTTGCACTATTGATTCATCTTTGTGCCTTGGCTTCCATCGCACCTCCCTCACCTGGCATGAGGGTCTCTATTATTTCTAGGCATGGGGTGGGTGCATGGAAATGGGTAGCAATTCTGTGGACACCCTAAAAAAAAAAACTTGAAAGACATAACGCGAGCGCATTATAATGCGCTCGTGTTATGTCTTTCGTTAAACCTAGGCAAGTTCCCTTCAGCCACAAGTACAAAGACATAACGCGAGCACGTTATAATGTGCTCACGTTATCTTCTATTAAAAGCAAAAAAAAAAATGAAAATCTCTCATTTGCATTTCGACTAGTTTTTTTGCTCCACCCGCGGCCAAAAACCCCAAATATCGCGCTCGTGTTCTAAGAGAAGAATTCTTCACCAAGAATCTGAATTTCTTCACGACGATGGCACCACGATGACGAGGAGTTGTAAGAGGTAAGGATTCTATGCTTTTTGTTTTGAATTTGTTAGTTTTAGGTTGAATTTGATATCTATTTGTTTTAATTTTTAGGAGATGCAAATCAACCTGTAAACCCTCAAAATCCTCAACTGGAGGACCAACCAAATCCTCAAGATCAAAATCAACCACAACATCAACCTCCTCCACCAATCACTCAACCCCCTCCTGGCACTCAACAAAATTTAATGAGTGAAATTGAGAGCAGCAAAAAACAAATTGAGGATTTGATCAATAGGTTGAGTGATCCAAATGGTTCAACCACAGAAAGAGTGACCCTAGCATATTCATTGAAAGATATGTTAAAAAACGTAGATTCAATTAGCAAACAAATAACTGGATGGGAAGATAGGAGGTAGGCAGCTAGAGAGTATTATGCAAATAAACTATCATACAAGGATGTGAAAGATTTAAAAATAACAAAAGGTGATTTGTGTTCATTATTCACCGACCCACGCACAAATCAAAATCTTGCCCTTGATGAAAAGAGGTTTCCTATCCATTGGTGCCACCACCAACAAATGAAGGAGCGGTTTTATGATAGGTGGTACATGGTCTTCGATTATGCACTGTGCAACAATTGCGAGGTCCCACAATATTTCCTTAAGAAACTATATAGTGAGATCATATTGAACAAAATCCCAAATTATTTTGATATGAGGGATTTCCAGGGGAGAGGTGGGGGGTCAGCCCAGGATAGACCTAGTGCACAGCCAGATCGTACGTGGCAAGGTAGACGTGCTCTCGCTAGGCCACCTCATGAGCACATTGTTATGCCTTCCATCGTGAAGGAAAGTGCTGACGTAGAGACATTGCAGGCAATCAGCACTTTGACCCAGAGTGTCATCCATCATACTAGCCCTATTCTACAGCGCCATCCAGGGGAGTCTTCTAGTGGTGGTCTTCAAACACATGTGTGTCAATCTTGCACAACTACTTGTTCACATGACCCCACTGACCCTCTGGAGACTGGAACGTAGGATCCGTCTGCAACTATGGAGATGGAGAGGGCAACTGACATTTTGCATGAGGCATATGGCATTGATAGTCAAGTAAAAGTTAGTGCATGTGTTCATTGAATTTAATTTATTAAATTTCGATTTCGAAATGCAAGATTAACTAAAAAAAAATTATGATTTTAATAAAATTGTAGGGTCACAATGTTGAGACTGGATACACTGCCCCCCCCCCACCAACCTATTTTTGCAGTACACCTATCGCAAGGGTATGTAACTAGTAAACAATTATAAGTTTATTGCATATTAATGGCATTGTTTTACGAATGGTAATTTAATATGCAATTTTGGATGTTGAATAGACTAATATTGGAGGTTTTGATGAAACACTTCCCAGTGGTGGTGGATTTACTCAAACCTTCACGTAGGTAATAGAATAAAGAGTTTAACTAATGAATCAAGCACTTAATAGATTTGTGTAGTTTATGCATGCACATCGTTGATTACGTTGAATAATTTGTTGTTTTATTTTCAGTTGTTGTGAGATGATACACCTTTGAATGTGACGAGGGCAATGGATATTGGTGTGACATTTGCTATACAATCCTCGATGGCTCTGACAAAAGAGGTATGAGGAAAATTAGTAAATTTTAATTTACATTTGTTATTATAGATGTTAGTTAGTGAGAAATCAAACCATTATTGATTCACGTATTTTTTGTCTATTTGCATGGTTTATACAAGGCTTGAGCATGCCTGAGCATGGGCATGAGGATATTTCCCTCGTGGACAGAGATCGTGAGATGGCTGTAAGTGACTATTTTGTCAAATATATCATTCTTTATAATGTAATTTCTATATATTCATGTCTTTACTTCTTATTGTAACAGTTAAAACTTCACCATGAACTAAACCCTAGGAGGAGGAGTAGGAGCACTCCATGAGCGCAACAAAAATGAGTGATAGACCTATCACCATCTAAGTGAAAAGGAAAGGGAAAGATTTTATTTCCTGGGCATGGAGAGCAATGACTTTTGATTCCAGAGTCCTTTATTGTATGCCTGCATGGCAGTTTTGTACATATTTTTTATTTGACATATTTGACATTGTATGCCTAGATGGCATTCTCATAAGCCTACATGGCTATTTTCTACATATATTTCATACTTATATTGACATATATTTATGTATGCCTACATGGCTATTTGGTTAATACAAATATCTTTTTTCGATGCCTGTCCATATTTGCATTCTAAATTGATGGTTCAATAGATATGAGTTACGTATATTCAAGTGTATACTTTACAACTTACGTGTATACTTTGTGACTTACGTGCATTCGAGTGTATACTTTGTGGCTTACATGTTTTCATGCATATACCTTGTATTTGTGCATATACTTTGTTTTAATTTGTGTATACTATGTATTCGTGTGTATACTTTTTGAGGCTTACGTGTTTATGAGTACTTGTAGTTCCCTTATTGACATGTACATGTTTGACTTATTCACGTGTATAATTATTAATTGGTTAGCCCTAGCATTGATCTATGTCATCCTCAATGCATGATCCTTGAGATGGAGTAAGTACACCCTCAAGGTCAAAAGGAGTTTCACATGCATTCTTCGTAGGCTCATTTTGGTAGTGAAACCAAAAACCTCTTGCATCATTGAAACGAAAAAAAAAATTCCTTTATAGCAAGTCTGAAGCCATTATCATTCTCCATCAGTTCTTCATGTATCCACTCCCCATTAATGGTTGTCTCATGACCTTCCTGAAACCAAGCACTTATCTCATTTGTGATAGAAGAAATGTATGAAGATTTATCTTCCTCCTTATGAACCATTCATTATCATGAGAGATGGGTTCTTGTGAACCACTACTGATGAATCATGGGTCAATGAGTTTGACTTGTAAAACTACATGATTGAATCCTGATAGCAATATCACAATATTTATATATCTAAATGTGTTATTTCCTTCAGCTAAAATTTGTGCTTATACTTATGTGATTGATGTATGTTTGTGTATGGGATCATAGTAATTTCTATTTGATGATGCTATTGTGTCTTTAAGGTTTATTTATTAAAGGGTGCATGAAACAAGTTTTAAATCCTTACAAATCTTTGAATTTCTTAGGTTTTTCTATTTGTCGAGTCTGGGCTCCGAGCCCGAGTCCAAGTCAAAAAATGGCTTGTCAAGTCCGAGGCGAGTCCTAGTCTTGTAACACTGGTGTGAACACATCGAGGAATAATGTATATGTCGATGAAGAGAGAACCCATCCTTGTTTCCAAACAAACCATTTATCCCTCAAGAGCACTCTTTCTCTTCCCAAGACCTATTATCTAGTCTTCCTAGGGTATTCCTCTCTACCCTACTAAGGGATCACTTCTAAACCCCTCTCACCACATAAGAGTCTCCACCAATTTCAAATTCTTCTCCATCCCTCCCAATCCACCACTAAGCTTCCTTAGGCTCCACACTGACCCAAAGTGTCCTAACCACTCCAAGGGCTAGGAAAGGGTATTCTCACTATCCCCTTGTTTATTTTACTCCTCATTTATCCATCTCATAGGATTCTTTCACTTTTTACCCATCGCTTTCTTGAAAAACTCAATTTTAGGCCTTGTAGCCTTCTGCCCCAATTTGGCCTCCTAGAACCCGTTTTCTTGACTTTTCTCACAAACAGTCTTAACAACCCCCAAATTTTTTTGTAGATTATTTCTTTTGACCATCAAGGCTCCAAGATTTACCAGGCCTTAGGTCCTACAAGTGCCCGTACATATGATTTTCCTCAAACCCCTTATTTTCAAGGGTTCCTAGGGTTTTTGGCTCTTTTTCCTTCTTTGACGGCTTCAACGACCTCATCAACTCTCCTCCTGGCACACACATGACTGAGATACATGTTCCTACACTCCCATACTCTTGATCGGCACAAACCAATCCATTTACCAACTCTCCTTGCTGCTGTCCTCTCCAAGCTACTAGCCAGAATGCACTTGCACTCGCTTAGTGCTTGATGATTTCATCACCTTCCCTACAAAAAAAGACCCCAAAACCTATATGTACAATATTTACATAGTCCCCAACTTGATTCCAAGTGGCCATGAGAGGAAAGCCACGGGAAGTCAAGTGGGACTCATTATTCAAAAAACTGGCATGAACCGGCAATGAGACCAAGAACACCAAAAACTTGCAAAAAGATAACCAGTCGGTCTAGATGAATAATCTAATGCTACACAAGGTAATTAAGTGACACAAATGGAAGACTCAAAGAATTAGATAAGTCCTTTCAATCCATTCTTGACTGGATGAAGGCACAAAAATAGAAATTCAATGAAATTTGCACTCTTCCAATCACAAAAATGTACTCTCCAAGTCTCAATTCGTGAAAACAATCCTCCAACCCAGGTATTAGGGATTTTCTGACCTTATATACCTTTTTCCCATGTGCTGGGACCCTTGGGTCAGGCTTAGAGCATCATGAATGCCATTTTCCAACTTTTAGGACAAATAGCCAAGGCAACATTGCTCAAAATGCTCACAGTGTCCAAGACTTACCCAAACCGCAAGCCCCTAACAAACCTATTGGTGCAGGAGCACCTAGAAGAACACCTAGGAAACACTAGGAATAGGAAAGATTTGTTAATTTTTGTTTTACATGTGATAAGGTCATGTTGACCATTGAAATTGTGGAAGAGACTTAAAAATGTCTTGGTTAGGAGCTATCATGAGTGGAAGAGTTGTGAGTTTAGACACTCATGTTTGGTAGTTTCTAGTAATTGGAAATAAAGCCCAAAATGTTGCATATGTGCAATTTTGGCTTAATGTGTTTGACCAAGGGGAAGGGTAACCACTTTTTGAACCTTTTGAAGGATTGCCTTGACCTGTGTGAAAGGTTGGAAGGCATTTGAAGTTTTGTAATTTTGAATTTTTCATGAAGGAGAAAGAAGAATAGTAGGAGTAATTGCTTAATTTTCTGTGTTTGAGATCTTGGCAGTGTGTTAATGGTATAACCAGGCATTAGAATACGTGTGGAATGTAGTTTAGTTGATCTCAAAGTGTTGGTTGGTCAATAACTAGTTGTTTCATCATTCAAGTTTTTGATTTCAGTTCTCTAGGTTCTTGTTTTTGGGTTATTTTGCCTGGCAAGCTGCAATAACTGGAGTTCTAGTCCACCTTTCCCCTGTACCTAGTGTATGGTCTCTTGGAAATAGTGTCTAGGCTCCATTCCTATACTTTTAGTAGTGTTAGGAGTCATTAGGGGTCAAGTGTGCATGAAAGAAGACCTTTCCTAGGCGAGCTAAACAATGCCCAGCTAGGAAAATCAAGGGGTAGGAAGCACCTCACTTGTAGGGAAGACCTCTCCATGCTAAACCCCATGGTAGAAAGGTGGAAGGAGGCCCTATAGAGGTCTGGTAATAGTTAAGAGGCTACACCAATCCATTTGATGGAAGAATTCCATGACAGTTCACCCGGGTGGCCAAGAGTTGACAAAAAGACCCTATATTTGCTAAATTGATGAATGAGCCTATGTACGGAAAGACAAGGACTAATACCTTGAAAATTTTGAAGAACTTGGTATCAGGACCAAGAAACCACAAGGAAGTTTTGGGGTACTTTGGGAAAGTTTTGAGAAACATCCACTTTTCTCGGGTTAGGGCTCTACGCTTGTAGCCTTTTTAACCCTAGGTGAGGGTTTGGAGGGAGCGATGGAGAAATGGAGCCTAGTGGTTGTTCAACAACCCTAATATGATGCTAAGAAGCATGATTTCGCATCTCTACACCCCTGCAAGGATCTAACTGGGTGTTGAAAGTGTTTGACCTTTAGGGAAGATTAAGGGTCAAGAGTGAGATAGTGGCAAAGCACCAAGTTTGGTTTGGTAGTTGTGAACTTAGATGAAAGTGGGGATGGCCAGTAGAACCAAAGGTACCTATTCCTGAGATAGGACCTATAGGTGAAGGTGGTGGAGAGTGCCACCATAGGGGATTGCCAAGGTGAGACCCAGAGCATGGAACAGTGAGTGTTCCATCCAACCCCATCTTACATCACCTATTTCCAATTCACTCATCAAAAACACTCTTGGGACTTTACATCATAGTCCTTATTCCCTTGGTGGTTGGCTAGAACCACCTACAAGCCAAAATTGCAAAGATCTCTCCAAAAGACCTTAAGGTGCTCCTGCACCATTCTCCCCCCTGCAACAAAGAAGTTAAGGAACCTGTGGTGCCAAGAGCTCCTCACTAATTCCATGCTTCTTAAAGTCACTTTCTGCTATCCAAGTAGCCTCTGACTCTGGTTGATGTCTCCACTTCACTAGGTGCTCCATGTATGTCTTGTGCATAGTCTTCTTCTTCACCCTTGAGTCTAGAATCTTGTCCACTTGTGGTCTAATCTGATCAGGTACCTTGAGTTCATCCACATCCTTACTCACCTTAGCACTATATTGTTCCTCATCCATTTCTGTTCCTTTATACTTCACCAAGTCCTTCACATTGAAGATAGGCGAAATGGACATCTGCTTGGCTAACTCCACCTTGTATGCATTGGATCCATACTTAGCCAACACTTTGCATGGCCCTATCCTTTTCATCTACAACATTACTAACCACTCATATAACCTCTCTATGGTTTTAAAAGTTGACTTCCATTCATCTCCCTCTTTCATCCTAATCTAATAGTAGCCACTTTTCAAATCCATCTTGGAGTAGTACTTAGCACCCCCTAAACAGTCCATTAAGTCTTCTATCCTAGGAATAGGAAACCTATATCTGATGGTTATCCTATTTATGGCCCTAGAATCAGTACACATTCTCCACTTATCTCCCTTCTTAGGTGCCAACACCACTGGAACAACACATGGGCTTATGGTTTTCCTGATCAACCCTTGGTCCAAAAGTTCTTGATCTTTCCTTGCTATCCCCTTGTTCTACTTTGGTGTTATTTTGTATGCAGCCTTGTTAGGCAATGTTTCTCTTGGTACAAAGTCAAATTGATGACTAATTGCCTTCTTACGTGGTAGTGCAGTTGGTGTGCCTTCACAAATGATATCCCTGAACTGATCCAACAGTTGCTTCATCTCTGCTATCATAGGTAGCCGACTAGGTGACTCCTCCTCCTTTGGTGTGAACATGATTGCATATACAACTCCTTCTTCCTCCTTCATGTCTCTTAGGAATTCCTTTCCACTCATCAAAAGTACAGTGGATTCTACCTTTTCCACTATGCCTTCTTGAGGAAAAAACTTCGTGGTTAAGCGCTTGAGCTGGAGTAAGCTGGAATGGGTGACCTCCTGGGAAGGCCTAGTGCCTCACCTCTATGAGAATCACTTAGATGCAATGAGTGCTAAGTGGGACATTCAATATCATTTCAAATTTGTTTCGTTAAGCAACTTATAAATTTGCAACTTAAGACTCCTCCAACCTAAGGGATCGATCCGGTGGAACATAGCTTAGAGCGATTCCACGTGTTTCAGTGTAAAAGATGATCATGCCTAGCATAAAAATACCTATTTGGACGTGTTGGAATAGTCTATTTGGTCACACAAGTTGCAGAATGAAAGTTGCACCACTTTGCAACTTTCCACTGCTTGCATTTGATGCTTTTTCCATCAAGTGAAAATCCGCCACCACTGGAAAACCACTCTGAGATAGTCAAAACTGTTAGAGGTTTTTCTAGAAAGTCTCAACACGATCCTATAGGATTAGACGAGAAGTTTCTAAGCATCATGGCATTTGAGTAATAACATGCTGAAGTTTGCAGCCATTTTGCACTTTGGACCCTTAAGGGATCAATCCGGTGGAACATAGCTCGGAGCAATTCCACGTGTTTCGGTGCAAAAGAGGACCATACCTAGCGTAAAAATACCTATTCAGACATGTTGGAATAGTCCACTTTGTCACACGAGTTGCAGAGCGAAAGTTGCACCACTTTGCAACTTTGCACTGCTTGAATTTGACACCTTTCCCATCAAGTGAAAATCTGCCGCCATGAGAAAACCACTCCAAGATAGCCAAAACCAAGAGAGGTTTTTCTAGAGGGGCTCAACACGATCCTATAGGATTGGATGAGAAGTTTCTAAGCATCACGGTATCCGAGTACTAGCATGCTGAAGTTTGCAGCCATTTTGCACTTTGGACCCTTAAGGGATCTATCTGGTGGAACATAGCTTGGAGCGATTCCACGTGTTTCAGTGTGAAAGAGGATTGTGCCTAGCATAAAAATACCTATTTGAATGTGTTGGAATAGTCCGCTTTGTCACACGAGTTGCAGAGCGAAAGTTGCACCACCTTGCAACTTTGCACTGCTTCAATTTGACACATTTTCCATCAACGAAAAATCTACTGCCATGAGAAAACCACTCCAAGATAGAAAAAACCGAGAGAGGTTTTTCTAGAGGGACCCAATGCCTTTCTGTAAGATTAGACGAGAAGTTTCTAAGTGTCACGGTATCTGAGTACTATCATTGTGAAGTTTGCAGCCATTTTGCACTTTGGACCCTTAAGGGATCAATCCAATGGAACATAGCTCGGAGCGATTCCATGTGTTTCGGTGTGAAAGAGGACCATGCCTAGCATAAAAACACCTATTCAGATGTGTTGGAATAGTCTACTTGGTCACACAAGTTGCAGAGTGAAAGTTGTACCACTTTGCAACTTTGCACTGCTTGAATTTGACACCTTTTCCATCAAGTGAAAATCCGCCGCCATGAGAAAACCACTACAAGATAGACAAAACCAAGAGAGGTTTTTCTAGAGGGGCCCAATGCCTTTCTATAGGATTAGATGATAATTTTCTAAGTGTCACGATCCGAGTACTAGCATGCTGAAGTTTGCAGCTATTTTGCACTTTGGACCCTTAAGGGATCAATCAGGTGGAACATAGCTCAGAGCGATTCCATGTGTTTCAGTGAAAAAGAGGACCATGCCTAGCTTAAAAATACCTATTCAGACCTATTGGAACAGTCCTCTTTGTCACATGAGTTGCAAAGCAAAAGTTGCACCACTTTGCAACTTTGCACTGCTTGAATTTGACACCTTTCCCATCAAGTGAAAATCTGCCGCCATGAGAAAACCACTCCAAGATAGCCAAAACCGAGAGAGGTTTTTCTAGAGGGGCCCAACATCTTTCTGTAAGATTAGACAAGAATTTTCTAAGTGTCACGGTATCTGAGTACTAGCATGCTAAAGTTTACAGCCATTTTGCACTTTGGACCCTTAAGGGATCGATCCGGTGGAACATAGCTCGGAGAGATTCCACATGTTTCAGTGCGAAAGAGGACCGTGCCTAGTGTAAAAATACCTATCCGAACGTGTTGGAATAGTCTACTTGGTCACATGAGTTGCAGAGTGAAAGTTGCACCACTTTGCAACTTTGCACTGCTTGAATTTGACACCTTTTCCATCAAGTGAAAATCCGCCACCATGAGAAAACCACTCCAAGATAGCCAAAACCGAGAGAGGTTTTTCTAGAGGGGCCCAGTGCCTTTTTGTAAGATAAGATGAGAAGTTTCTAAGTGTCACGGTATCTGAGTAATATCATGCTAAAGTTTGTAGCCATTTTGCACTTGGGACCCTTAAGGGATCGATCCGGTGGAACATAGCTTGGAGCGATTCCACGTCTTTCTGTGCGAAAGAGGACCGTGCCTAGCATAAAAATACCTATTCGGACGTGTTGGAATAGTCTGCTTGGTCACACAACTTGCATAAAAATGTGTACAAATTGTTTACATGACCTTTATATGACCTTTTTCACATTGTTTACATTTCAAAATTCAAAGTTTGCAAATTTTCCTACTCAAGGCATTTACAGAACAAGGTGCTACTACACCAAAAATGAACTTCAACCTTAAAATATTTGAGTATATCTCATTATGTAATTAAATATTATTACAATGCCTCTGGCACTTCATTCTCTCAGATCTCTTACAATGTCACTCATACATTCAAGATTCTCTTTAAATGTCTACATCATAGGTGTTCATCATGAGGTTAACTTCAAATGAGTAACTTGAGATTCCATCGCTAAGCTTCACATGCTCTCTTACAATGGCTTGAAATCAAAATTGAGATTTGTCAAAATCATCAAAATAAGTATGTTGCATTGCTTTTTGGTTGATATTTTCTTTTCAATGGCTCTTAAATCAGCATTTTCTGCAACGAAAGATCAATCAACCCTTAGTAGTTTTCTTACAAATACGCAAAGTAAAAGAGAAAAATAAGGAGCATCCAAAATGGAAATGCAATAAAAATAGACGAAAGGCACTTACAGATGTTGCATGCAAGCATCAAAATAACGATGTTGCATTGCTTTTTTGGTTGACATTCTCTTGGATGACTCATATATATGCATTTTTTGTAAGGGGATACCAATCACTGTAAAAGAAGATGATAGCATTGGCATCAAACAAATTAATTTGCATACATGTATAAATTAATAAGAACCAATGTGCATATACTTACAAATTAATCCAACGAACCATCCGGGTCTGCTCTACTCTTTATTGTGTCAGGTATTGCCTCATGGTCAGACTCATGGACCTTCCATAATGTCTTGTTCAAAGTTCTACCCCCATATTTGGTCAAATGAACATTGGATGCAATGACAAGGTTCGAGTAATGAAGAATCTTACAATGCATGTCAAAGTCTTGAAATAGCCAATGTTTAACACTTGAATGTGGGTACCTTCTAAGCCATGTTCCAGTAACCACAACTGACCCTGTAGGGTATTCGATGTTTTCTCCACCTATAATTGGGGCCTCCAATTTCTTTTTTGTCTCAACACAATGATACAAGTAATAATTTGTTCCCTCTTCATTGTCTTCATCTGCAATAGCTGCATAAACATGCCCTGCATTGATATGTGCAAAAAATCTCTTGAAATTTGTCAACATTACGAATACAATACAAAGTAAGATCTAACGATATGAAATTTCAACAACTAAGAAAGTAGATATATCACCTCATTGAACTAGATCTGATATATGGTCAAAGTCCACCGATGATTCTATCTGTGTCAGTTCCAATGCCATCGGAGGGCGATACGTGTGAAGTGGGCTAAGATAACTTGTGAACCATTTGTCAACCCACTCTCACAATCATTCCAGTCTTGCATTGTACATGAAGAACAAAAGCATGCCATCTTTCATGTATCGATACTCCATGAACCTATATTTGAGCTAAGGAAAGAGTGTACCTCACTCGATCCTATTAGTGTACAACAGTCTTCATATGGTGCAATGTTAGTATCATCCATCAACCAAAAAATCTACAAACTGAAGACGTACCTTCATTACCTGGACCCATCAAAGCATTACACCACTCGACGACTGATTTTGCATCTATCAACTTTGCACTGTCTTTATACTTTAACTCTTCATGTGCTAATGCTCTTTTCATGCATGCTCCTGCACCATCATGCTCCCCCTATCCATGTCTAGCCTCACAAAAGTTCCACATATGTTGAACACCTATAATGACATGCATCCTGTACAACTAGTAGAACATGCGCGAGTTCTTCAATTGTGCTGCACAGTTATCAGACCATATTATATGTTGATCGTATTCTATGCCCCTCTGAGCCAAACCACTATAGATCATCTGGAAGTAACCTTGCACGAACTGTAGAGAATGTGTGCGATCATCACTAATGTAAAAGTGGTACTCCCTCAATACCTTCCTTTGCTCATCTATACTATCAGATGCATGAATGAGTGCTATGTGCACACATATCAAAACATGTGTGGAGTTGTAATACTATGACTACACCTCATGTTGTGGCTGTAGAGTGTAGTTCTCTACAAATTCAACCACAGATACTATGCTTCCAACTGGAAAGGTGTCCTTGCATAGCTTGAACTGCGTGTCCAACCATTGGGCTCTATGGGTATGCATTGCATACTCAGACAGTATACTGTCATGAAATGTGGTCATAAATTTGCACACTAGAATCTTCTCAATAACCAAATCACACCTTTTTGCTTGAGACCCATCTTTTGTAGCATATGCCACTATTTTATTCTTCCTGAACTCTTTTAGTTTTTGGCCCACCTCATATGTGCTTTCCATATGTTGACATACTAACATACGCTAGAAGCCACCGCAACACTCACATGAACCATCCAAGCATGTTGTCCTATAGAATATCTTGCCATCCTCTATTTCACATAATTTTTTTGATAAGAACTCTCTTGAAGATTTTGGTGGGGCTTCTATGCCACAATCCTGCAAAACATCATTAGTATGCAAATCTAAACATATAGAATGATAAACATCGTAATGGTTAGAAAATTCAATATGTAGTCTACAACAATAAGTAGTGTATGTGTGATTTATCTTGACATAAAAAGGTTTAAGTAGTACAAAAAATCTTTGAGAAATACTAATTTGAGGATAATCATTTTCAAATTTTCGAAAAAATTGGGTTTGAGTCATATCCAAAAAATGCTTTGGATGTGGCTCACGATTCCAACTACCGATTCTCCTTCTTACCACATCCTTTTGATTCGAAGATGGCCTTGTGTTATTCTTCCAATACTCTTCAATTAGTGTTCTCAAGGCTTCGACAACTTCTTTATCTTTTCGTGACAGTCTCCCTGAGAATGCCCATAATTCATTTGTATCATTGCCCTCAATACTTTGTCGCCTTTGAATGGCTCTTGATAAAGTCTTTCTACTAATTCTCATTTTCTCACTAGTCTTTTTAATTAGGTGAGCTCTCTTTGTTTGACAACTTACCAAAGTCGATGTAATGACACGTCGGGTGACATTACTATCCTTTGAGCGTGAGGTCTTACCCACACTCTCATAAGCATCCATTAGATTCTTCACAATAGTGTCTTCACTCGATGCATTCGATGTTCTCAACCCAAGAGTCTTCATGATGTTCCTATACTTTGCACCCCACATCATTTCAACAAATAGTTGACATCTTGTAGTCTCATTTAGCCTTTCAAAGAATCATTCCCAAATCCCTTCAGCATATCTTCTACAAGTGCATGTTGAAATATTACCTTCCATGTGCTGCAAAATATCATCATCAATATTAATCAAATACTTTGGCTTTCTACGCAAAATTCTTGGTGGTGTTCTCCTAGGTACATACCTCTCAACATTAGGAATTTCATCAATATTTAATTGAGGTGGGCTAGATTGCATACCTTCGATCGAGGGTGGAGAAGAATACATACCTTGAGATTCACATGGGAATGATGGCATACCTTCTTCGTCAATTTCAAGTGATGATGTACTCTCAACTTGAAATGTGTTGGATGGTGTCCAACAATATTCACTTGCGGTAAATGGTGTCCCTCCATATTCACTTGCAATAGATGGTGTCCATCCATATTCACTTGTGCTAGATGGTGTCCCTCCATATTCGCTTGTGCTTAATGGTGTTCCTTCATATTCACTTGTCGTAGAGGGTGTGTCTCCAACTACGGTATCTGAATCTGTCTTACGACGATGCTTCCGCATTCATGCCTTTTGTGCTACCAATTCCTGTTCTCTTTTTGACGATTGAGGTTCCTCTACAATCGGGTTGTTTTCATCAATCGTTTCAAATTTCTTCTTTTCATGATATGCCACCACCCAAACTCTCTCCTTTTCTTTCAAGGTTTCGTTCTCTTCATCTGTTAGTTTCCTCTTTGTCTTTTTCTTCAGCATGGTGGATAATTTTATCTGTACCATGGTAATGAGACAAATATTAGTTCCTAAAAAATGTGTCCATTCAAGATAATTGAAAAATATATGTCATTGAAGGCTTCATTTATGTGTGAGTTAAGGCAAACTTAGGGTAGTCTAGAGCCTTGAAGTTTGGAGAAGCCTGAAAGATGAAATTAGGCAAATTAGTCCATGTAGACTTGGCAATTTGTCCTAAAAGTGGGAAAAGGGCATTAATGATGCTCTAAGCCCAACCGAAGGGTCCTAGCACATGGTCGAAAGGTATATAAGGTCAGAAAAACCCTAATTGAGCATGTGGGAAATCTATTGTACGATTTGGAGTTTTGGAAGGGGAATTTGTGAGTTGGAAGAGTACAAATTTCATTGAATTTATGTTTTTGTGCCTTCATCCAGTCAAGAATGGATTGAAAGGAAATTTCTAATGCTTTGAGTCTTTCAATTGTGTCACTTAATTACTGTTTGAATCATTATATTAACCATTTAGTTCAATTTCTTTATGTTTTGCAAGTTTTTAGAGTTTTTGGTCTCATACACGGTTAAGGCCAGTTTTTGGAAATAATGATCCCCACTTGAATTCCCGTGGAAAGGCTACCATGGCCACTTGGAATCAAGTAGGGTACTGTTTTTATAGTTTACATATGGTGTTTGGTGTCTTGGTTTGCAGGGGAGATGGTGAATTCATCAAGAACTAGGCGAGTGTGAGTGCATTCTGGCTAGTGGCTTGGAGAGGACAACAATAAAGAAAGTTGCCAAATGGACTGGTTTGTTCCAATCAAGAGCAAGAGAGTGTGGGAACATGTATTCCAGAAATTTTTGTGCAAGGAGGAGAGTTGAGGAGGTCATTGAAGCCCTCAACATTGGAAAAAGGAGCCAGAACCCTAGAAACCCTTGAAAATAGGGGGTATGAGGACAGTCCTATGTATGGATGCCAAAGGGACTAAAAATATGGTAAATCTTGAAGCCTAGGGTACCACTAGAAAGAATCTATAAAAATATTTGGGGATTGTTAAGACCGTTTTTGAGAAAAGCCAAGAAAACGGGTTCTAGGAGGCTTAATTGGGCAAAAGGCTACAAGGCCTAAAATTGGGTTTTTCAAGAAAGTGATGGGTACAAGGTGAAATAATCCTATGAGATGGATCAGTGAGGAGTCAAATCAACAAGGGGATAGTGAGAATACCCTTTCCTAGCCCCTGGAGTGGTTAGGAAACTTTAGGTCAGTGTGGAGCCCACAAAAGCTTAGTAGTGAATTGAGAGCAATGGTGAAGAATTTGAAATTGGTGGAGAGTCTTATGAGGTGAGAGGGGTTTAGGAGGGATCCCTAAGTAGGGTAGGGAGGAATACCCTAGGAAGACCAGAGAATAGGTCTTGGGAAGAGCAAGATTGCTCTTGAAAGATAAGACTCCCCATCAATTGTTGAAGGAGTGGTCTATGTAATGAACTTTTGACCTTGTGCAGGGTATTTTGAAGATGTTTGATTGTTTGGAATGGTTTGGGAAGGCTTGGGTATAGGAGTTTCTATAAACCCTCCTTCTTTGCTTTGAAAAATGGGAGTTTTTGTATTGGAAGCCTAGTTGAGCGAGTAAGGTCCTAAGACCTAGAAATTATCTTGTTTTGAGACCTAGAACTAAACAACTTGTGAATGAAATAATCATTGGTTGATGTTTTGAGGAACCTAGTTGATTCTAATCAGTTATTTTCAAGATTTTTGAAGGTTTTTTGAAGGTCCTTAAGGAATTGGGAACTCTTGATGCTAATTTGAGTATACGGATCAAATTTTTTGTGAAGGGAAATATAGTTGAATGCGTGTGTCAAGAAAGGTGTTGATTTCTTCCTTTGTACTACATCAGTTTGTGCAGAGGTATTGGAAGGTATTTGGACCCTTCAAATGAATGGGAGAGGCTTGGAGTTGTCTTAAAGAATGAATTTTGGTGAATTGTTTTGAATTTCTATAATTGGCAAGTGTAAGATGGTAATTGGCAAGTGTAACTATTTGTGTACATAATTTGGTAATTTAAAATGTGCATTGACAACCTAAGGTTATAATGACAAACAAAAAATGAAAGCAAGCCATAATAGAATGAAAGAAAATTTGTAAAGACTTCACATACCTTAAAAACTATACTTTCAAATGGAGGAGTTCAACCCAATTATGTATCCTTAGCTTCTTCTTTCTTCAAACTCCACAAAAATTTGACTTGTTCAAAAGCTTGTTCCCTTCCACACTTCAATTGTATATCAGTTTTTAATGGAATTCAAACTTCAATTGATATTATATGTCTTTCAATGTGGAAACTCTGCTATTTCATGCAAAGGTGGTCAAAAGATCATGGAAAAGGTGATGGAATGTGAAAAAGATGCTTGCACACTTCACAACATCATCAAAAAGACATTTTTTGTCGGAGCACTCGCAGAACCAGGGGAATATGTAGACTGTGGGCCTTCAAATCATGAGTATATAGATTTTTTTACCATTTTAGTGGATTACAAAACGCGCTCATGTTATAACATGCATGCATTATAATGCGAGCACATTATGTGAAATTTCATTTTCTTAGTGTATTTTTTAGAGTATAGGAGTTTTTGAGAGAGTGGGAGTGAGACAGGGGGAGAGTGGAAGATAGAAAGGGAGGGAGAAGGAGAGAGTGGAAGAAAGAGAGAGGGAGAGAGTGGGAGATAGAGTGGAGGGAGAGAGGAGGAGAGTGGGAGAAAGAGAGAGGGAGAGAGTGGGAGATAGAGTGGGAGGGAGAGAGGGGAGATTGGGAGACTGGAAGATAGAAAGGGAGGTTGAAGGAGAGAGTGGAAGAAAGAGAGAGGGACAGAGTGGGAGATAGAGTGGAGGGAGAGAGGGGGAGAGTGGGAGAAAGAGATAGAGTGGGAGGGAGAGAGGGGAGAGTGGAAGATAGAGAGATTAAACCCTAATCCCTCAAACCCTATACCCTCTTAATCCCTCAACCCTTAAACCCTAATCCCTCAATCCCTATACCCTCTTAATCCCTCATCCCTCAACCCTCAACCCTTAAACCCTAATCCCTCAACCCCTATACCCTCTTAATCCCTCAACCCTCAAACCCTAATACCTCAACCCTTAAACCCTAATCCCTCGATCCCTATACCCTCTTAATCCCTCAACCCCTATACCCTGTGTCCCATCAGCCCCTTAAGCCACAATCCTTCAGCCTTAGGCAATCCCTCAACCCCTATGCCTCTTAATCCCCTCGGCCCCTCAATCTTGAACCCCTTGGCCTAATCCCTGGGCCCTTAAACCCTAGTCCCCTCAGCTCATGCCCTCACCCTGACCTTAAACCCTAGTCCCTCAGCCCTATGCCCACTCTGTCCCTCAGCCCTCAGCCCCTCAGCCCCTTAGAAGCCTAGCCTCAACCCCTATACCCCTGGCCCTTAAGCCCTGTCCCTAGACCCATAACCCCCATACCTCTGTCCCTTAGTCTCAAACCCTAGTCGCCAGCCCTTAAACCCCTAATCCCTCTGACCCTTGCCTGCCCTCTGTCCCCAATGGCAAAGCCCTAATCCTCAGCCTTAAGCCCTAGTCTCTCTTCTTACCTCTTAGTCCCTCCAGCCCTAAAAGCTCAGCCCTTAAAGAGCCTAGTGTCCCTCAGCCCTATACCCTCATAATCCTCAGCCCTTAAAGCCCTAATCCCACAAGCTCCTGCCCTCTTAATCCCTGACCCTTTGAACCCTAGTCCCTCTGACCCTTAAGCACTAATCCCTCTGACCCATGGCCTAATGCCTCCTTCATACCCTTGACCTTAAACCCTAATCCCTCAGCCCTTCAAACCCTATACCCTCTTAATCCCATAACCCCTTAAGCCTAATCCTTAACCCTTAAGCCCTAGTCCTCAACCCTTCTGCCCTCTTAATCCCTCAGCGGCTTAAACTGATCCTCAGCCATTAAGCCCTAGTCTCAGCCCTATGCCTCTTGATCCCTCTGACCACAGAGCCCTCAGCCTTAAAACCTAATCCCTCAGAGCCCTATACCTCTTAGTCCCTCAACCCTTAAACCTTAATCCCTCAGCTCCTATACCTTCTTAAACCCTCCACCCTCAACCCCTATACTCTTTGAATCCCCCAACACTCAACCCTCAACCCTCAACCCTCAACCCTTAAACCCTAATCCTTCAACCCCTATACCCTATTAATCCCTCAAACCTCAACCCTCAACCCTTATACCCTCTTAATCCCTCAACCCTCAACCCTTAAACCCTAATCCCTCGACCCTTATACCCTCTT